>JANIJI010000065.1:11375000-11490000 GCA_024500535.1 Leptonema lineaticorne
TCCAAACCGTGAATATATTACATTATAATATTATATCAAGTGTGTCATACTTTCGTTAGATTTATTTTAATAGAAAAAAAAATATTTTTTTTAATACGATTAAAACACTGAATATTTACGGCGCTTATTAAAAAAATATAATTTATAATATAAAAAATCCTCGTTGAAAATTATTAAATATATATATATATATAATAATGTTCACGCACATGTATGCCGAAATATATATATCGAATCGCCGAACGCATTTTGCTATTTCAAAACGAAAAATTTTACTTTTGGTAATGGTCGAATCGATATATCGTTACAATCATCATCATCATCATAGTCATCACGATCATGATCATCATCATCAAACAACAACATAGCCGTCGTTATAATCATCCAAAATGCTCAAGGCGATTGAGCGATGTCGCCATCGTTCTAGAACTGGTTTTCAAATATATTATATCTAATTCCACACAAACACACACACACACAAAAATGCGCATATTTCATAAATAAAAATCTGTAGGATTCTAACTACAAATTTTCAGTCTAAGAATCGCAGTAGGTATAAATTTATATAATACCTATTTACACAATAATATATATTTTTCGAATGTGTGCGCATCACTTATATATATATATATATTTTTATTATGCGTAAACACATATTGATCAGTATATAAGCGGATTAAATCATATCTATAGATTTTTTTAAAATAAACGCATAATATAACTTGGCCTAATGCAAATCGTTTGTGCGACCATACACTTTAGTATTAATGTTTTATATTACATAATAGGATTTTTATTGCGCCATACAGTAGTCGCGATAATAAATATGTAATATATATATATATATATATATATATATATATATATATATATATATATATATTACACGTTATTTATTTGTAAAACGCGAGAGTGCTGCGAACGAATTTTTACAACATTTACACAGGTTTACCCGTTCAACGTTGTGTACAATCAATATTTGTTCACGATATGTTCAACAACTCTTTTTACGCTCACCGTTTTTATTCAACGTTTAACCGACCAATTTTTTTTTACTATCATCTTCTTACTATATATATATATATATATATATATATATATATATATATATATATATATATATATATATATATATAACATAGTAACTATTATTATTGTTGCTAAATTTTTAATTTTTTTTTCGTTTCGTAAAATATTATATGCAAAAATGATTCACAACACAAATATCACTCGATGCCGGATCACTGACATATTTTTATCGTGAAGCGTAATCACGCGCGTCGATCTAAATTTTCGAGGGAGGGGGACACGCGGCGGGGGTGGTCTATTAATTTTAATTTTACATACCCTGGGTTGGGCCATGTGTGCCGGGTCCGGCCGCGGGCCGCGATTTAGCGACCCGCTCGCACTCGGCACTTCACTCACACTCAACAACAAAACCACAGATTATTAATTATTACCGAACAACAAAAATTATATATATATATATATACTTGTAAACGAACAATATATATATATATATATATATATATATATATATATATATTAATTATTTTTTTTGGATATTAAAAAAACACACGCGACACGCAAAACTTCAGTATCGATCGGCGCGCGAAAAAAAAAATTTCAATATTTTTTTTGAAAATACTTCAAGATGCGGCGACGGTTCGAAATCGTCCGGATTTAATTTAATTTAATTCAATATTTTTTTACAATTCAGGCTTCAACGGCACTATCAACATATATTTATATATATATTACAAATATATTTTACTTATTATCGAATTAATTAATTAAACTATCACAGATGGCGGGAAACAAAAAATAAAATGCAGCGTAACGACGTAATCTTCATTCATTTGAACGCACACAATTTTTAATATATTATATTTTTTTTATATAATACATATATTATTATATTTTGTTTGATTTATATCACATTGTTTTTTTTTTAAACGCTATTTATATACATATAGATGTTTATATATATATATATATTATTTTAAATAAATAAGCACTTTTCGCGTATACACGGCGGAGGAAGACGGTGGCGGCGGCGTTTTTTTTTTATATTTTAACTATTTTGATTTTGAATTGTCGTCGTTGCCGTTGCTGTGGTGGTGTATGTGTTTTTTTTTTCGTTATCCGATGGTGGTCGTTTTTTTTCTTTGATTTTTCGCAGTTAATTCGCGTAGTGCCGGAGCTATCTGACGTTCGCCACGGACGCTGTCGTAAATATAGAGAACATTTTTCTTTTTTTTTTTTTTGTCGTCGTCGTTGTTGTTGTTGTTGTTGTGTTGTTTGTTTCCGACGATGTGGGGTTATGGGCGTTATTGTTACGCGTCGCGATCGTCGCGGTTATTTGAGCCGCATGGCGCGGTGCGGCGACACGCTCGGCGGTCGAGAGCGGACTGGCGGCGCCTCTCTAGCGAGCCACGCCCGCCGCCTTCGTCCCGCCCACCGATTCCGCGCGGACCAATCGCGCGGCCGCTTACCAGCGTGGCTCCGCCCATCGAACGTTCCCTCACCACCGGACGGCCCCCTCCCCTCGCGCTTTGCCCGCTCGCTTTTCATTCGATTCGATCTCGTCGGAGCGGTCACGACGAGTATATAAAGCACTCTTACACTTGCGCATGCTTGCATATATAAATAAATATATATATATATATATATATATATATATATATATATATATATATATATATATATTCATATTTCAGCATTTTATAAATTTAATATAAAATCAAGATATAAATAAATTTATAATCCATTTTAAATTTAATTATAATTTTATATATGATAAAATAAAAAAATACATTCATATAGATTATATATAGATATATGATATTACAATATATACGTCTTAACACACTTAATACAAATTCTATTTAATTTTGATAATAATAAATAAATGAGCGTTTATAATTTTCACACGTGCTAATATATATATATATATATATATATATATAAGATTAAAAACATAATTTTATACTTATATTAAAAAATAAATCTATATATCGTTAATTCTATTAACATTATTTAAACGTTAATAATGATTATAAGTAAAGTTCGATTTATTATTATTCCAGTGAAACTATTTATTATATTTGTTTTTAATTACGTTTGAAAAAAAATATTACAAATCGTACATACATATACCATATATATATATATGTATATATAAAACAGTATGAACATAATTCATTTCGAAAAATACTACCCTCGCTATTAACGATAGTCAACCCTTGTTATCGATTTGAAAAAAAAAATGTGTTTTGACATCGCCAACGTCGTATTTTACGGTTTATATTCTAATATTGAAATTTGTTCTATGAAAATATATGTAATAAATCGAAACATGTTATTTAATTGCGCATGTACAACGTGTTAATTTATTATATTATAATACATAGTGATTCAAATATATATATTTTTATTTAAAAAATATAAACATATTTTACGAAGAATAATATCGGTTGAATTTATTGTACAAAAATTGAATATTTACACAAATAATATAATATATTTTTTATGTGTAACAAAGTTATCATCAGTATTCTTTTTCTTAAATATTATAATCACTATGAGAAAATATTTTGACTATTTGGGACTTCTAAGAATTACGGATAAGTGTTTTCTGAATAGATTATGAGAGAAAAAAAAATTTTTTGTCCGCATATTTCAATAAAAATAGATGTTAATCCAAATTGTTATATTTTAATCGAGGAAATACGAATTATGAAGACAAAAAAAAACAGCCAGATTTTTAAAAATATATTTTAATCATAATATAAATTTATATTGTCCACCAACAACTATTAAATTATTTACGAAAATATGATAAATTTATTTTTATATATGAAATAATAACGGCGCTAGACGGATTATAAAACGATTTTAACCGATTATCGCGCGCCGCACTATAATAAATTTATAATAAAAATATGAAATAATTTCACGAATGATCTACGGCCGTCGAACGACATTTTTGCTAGAATAAATCACGCGCGAGAAAAAAAAATGAAAAATCTCAGGGGAGAACGGAAAGCGGAGGGATAAAATAAAATCGAAAAAGCGTATTTCTCGTAGAAAAGATATACGAAATTAGAATTGTAAGCCTCGTCTACGTGTAAATTATAAAACGCAGGTGGGCGATAGCAGCCCCGGATTCCTTTTCAAGTTTTTTTTTTCAGCGCGGATGAAGAAATATATATATATATATATATATATATATATATATATTGCGTATGATAATAATAATCGAAAGATATATGAAAAATCACACGCTTTGGCAATTTTCCGTTTCGTGTGTAAATTTCCACCGAACGACATCGTATTTCAAAATACGTGCCGGACATCAAAAGCAGAATCTGACATCAGAGACGTCGTTGATGTTAAGAAATTAGACGATGAAGAAGGCGAAAAACTTGGTGGAGAAGAAGAAAAAAAAAATCGCCGATAATAATACGAAGCGTCTATATTTAGTACGACGCCTATTACGACCGATTTATTTAATTTAAATAAATAAAAAAAAATATATATAACTACAAAGTAGAAAAAAAATATATATATATATATATCGTAAGGCGGACACGATATTTTCTCTGATCTTCCGTTTCGAACGAGGCATATAACTCGATATACATATGTTTTTTTGAGTTTTTATGGGCGCATAAATGTGTATTTAAATTTTTTTAATATTTATTTTTTTTCGAATAAAAAAAAATGCCTACAATTATATATTATATATTTGTCTCTCACGCGCGGTTTAAAATTTAAAAATGTTAACGTCGGCGAATTTTATAAAAAAATTAATATCAAACACAAAAATACATATTTTATACATTAACATAATATTTTTAAATAAAATGTATTATATTATGCAATTATTTTCTATGTATTTTATTTTTACAAAATAAATAAAAATCGTTCAATTTTATAACTATTTTATATAACACATTTTCCATTAGTGAAATTAAAAAAAAATAATTAGATAATTAACATTATTTTCTAGTTTGTATTATAAATTATAAATATATTTTATAATTATACTAAATATAAATGATAGCAAAAAATAGTTTTTCATTTAAAAAATAATATAGGCATAATATTTTTAACTTTTATGGGATTTTAATAGATAATTTATGTATTTATTATTAATTATGTTTATTTATACAAACCAGTGGCGGTATGATCCTTTAGTTCCAAATATATTTTTAAGATTTATAATGTTTAAAAATTAAAAAAAAAAAGTTAAATTTATAAATAAATTAAAAAAAAATATTTTTCAAAGGAATTTAATAATTCAAACATTTTTCATTACTATGAAATAAAAAACAATATTTAGAAATTGATTAATATTTTATTAGTGATGTAATATTACTTTTAAATTAATTATAGAAAATATTGTATTTCTTTTATTAAATATTCCACAAAAATAACGCAATTAGAAAATATTTTTAATTTATTTAAAAAATACGTACATTTGATAATATATTTAACAAATCAAAATGTAATATTATAATTTTTATTATATAAACTTGCGTTAAAATATTATATATTAAATATAATATTTTACTATTACATGCATTTTCAAACGAATGCATTTCCATAATTATAAAATTTCATATTTTCGTAATTATGTATAATCGGAAATGGAGATGTTACAATGTTAATAATTCAGTTGGAAATTACAAAATTACAATAGACAACACGTTCTCAAATCAGGATGCGTTTCATTTGAACGCAATCATAGAATAATTACAATAATTACAATTCCGATCGGAAAACGACGAGGATATTGAGTAAATATTCCGAGAAATTCCTAGAAAATGACTGACGATCGATCAACGGAATGCGGATTGCAAATTCGAGTTGATCGGCATAGATTTGAATTTTTTTTCTTTTCAGATTTTAACAATTATCTAATGAAACGGTTCGTTTTAGATGTTTTCGCGCGACGGGAACGTTTTTAACCGGCCACCCAATATTTAATGTTCGTTATCTGTTGCTTTTTTTTTGACGCCCGTTTATAATGAAGAGGTATCTCGTTTCTCGAAATGGTCGAAACGACAGCCGATATTTACAAATCAATCAGGGGACGTCAATGTTTTCACTGTCGTGACAAGATAACGATAATTTTTCATGAAAAACATTTTCATTTCGTATAAAAGTATACAATAAATAAAACTTCTAATGTGATTCCCGTATATATTATACATATAATTATATATTTAAAAAATGAAATAATATATAATAAAATCATTTTATAATTTAAATTAATATTTTAAAAATCAATGCAACAGTATATATTATTTAGATAATAAAATACACGAGTAAAACATAATGAACGGATAATGCAGTGACATCTTTTGTCGAGTGGACGAACTAAATAATGGTTTGTTTACTTAATATTTTATTTTTTATACTAACATTATTCTCACTATATATATATTTTATATAAAATCATTTTTAATTATAAACTTTAATATAATTATAATTTAATATAATTACAAAGCATTATATGATATATATTATATATTGGATGAAATATTATATATTAGATATTTGAAGAAAAAAATGAAATCTGTATTAAAAAAAAAATTAATACTAAATATTAATAATGATAATTTGATAATAATTAATGTAAAAAAAAAAATATTCAAAATGAAATTTTGATAGTATAAAATCTTGCAGTACGCGGTTTTCGTGCGAACGAAACATTTAAAAATTTTTTCCCCGGCAATCGGACTATTCAACATACGACATATCGACACGCGATATTTTAACACACAACGATGTGAATCGAAATATAACATATTCTTATATTTTACAGGAAAAATGAAATTTTAAATTTTATATATATTTATTTTTTTGGTCAATAGAGAATCATAAACGCTTTCACTAGACACATACAAAAATAATAGTTCAAAATAAACAATAATTTGTAAACGTGTTGAAATGTCGTGTATTTATTTCCATTTTTTTTATTTTTGATATACCTATATAATACTTTATTTAACATGAACATAAAGTTGATTGGTTACGTGTTGAAACATCAAAGAGTGAAATATCAAAAAGACAAATACGTTGTTTAAAAACATAATTTCATATTGTTTTTTTTTTTTTTTGGCAATGGCCTACGTATGTTCAAATATCTTGAGATTTATTCTCAATTCTGAACGTATATTTAAAAAGATAATTATATGTTTGTAATTGAATTAAATTAGAGTGTAAACGAAAAATATCCATACTATTCAAACACGATAAGCGCGATATCAATTTTTAATTAAATATTCATTTTCAATATTTACATTTTTTTTTGTTAAATAAAAGATGACGAAAATTGAATTTTTATTTTGTAAAAAAAAATATTATAATATTAAAATTAAATAATACCTACTGATAATATGAATAAAATCAATGTATGTATTTATAATTAACTCATATTATATCGAATTTCAATATTGTTTGCGATATAACATAATAATAATAATAATAATAAATCGGAATGTTTCTCATCTACGAAAGTATTTATTAGTTTCAAATAATATTATCACATATAACAACGAATAAATGTTACAAAAGCGTACAAACGCTCGGGGAAAAATATATATATAAGGATCGTATCAGTCGTTAACGTAACATAAAAATCCGGTTTTAACGATCTAAACCCGCTACAGGTGATAGAATCGATATGTACATATATAAATATAAATTTATTTTTTCCATATACATAAAAAATAAATACGCACATACACACACACGTACGCATAGGAGTGATGTTAGTTATTATACATTTCGATCGAGCAATCGATCACCGCCCGTATCGTCCTCTTTTATTGGAATCGTTTAATTATTTGTTTACTTTTTGAATTATCCCGCGCTTTTTTTATTATTTTTATTTTTTGATATTTTTTTTTCCATCGGTCGAAACAATTTATGCGATCGCGTGATCGTTTAGTATTGTCATTTTCGATCGTGTTCGACAGTACCGCGATCGCCGCAATAAAATGGCTAATTTATGCAAAAGGACTCTCGCGCGTCCGCCATTTTGACTCGCGAGGTCCCTTTTCGCCGCTAATTTGTATTCAAATTAAGCCGAAGAAAGGACGGGGACCGAATTTTTTTTTTTTAAAACTGAACAGGATCAAAGGAACGGGAAATAAATAAATAAAAAAGAATTAGTCGTGAAAAGAAGAAGTGGAAATAAGAAGCGAAGGATGTTCGTCCTCTTACATGGGTCCCGGCGGATGGTTACATCGCGGATCCCTTGTCTCGGAGACCTTTGAATGAGACCATAAATCGCAAAACCGGGACCCCCATACAAGGATCTCGCCGGCTACCGACTACCACAATCCCATTTAACACTTTTACCATTTCGAAAACGATCTTATTTGCACCTAATAAGCGGACAAAACTACTGAACTGGGACGCGAGCTAATGTCGCAATTTATCGAAAACATTTTCTACTTTAATACGTATCCTCGAATCAAACGAAAACTCTACTTGAGACTATTTCAGGTTTTAAAAAAAAATTAAAAAATTTTCATAGTATAATATTATATCAAAACATTTCTCATATTAATAATGATCAATATAAAATGAAAATTTTCAATCGCCATCCATTTAAAGTTGTAATAAAACGATGTAATTTATTTATAATATTTATATGCATGTAATTCGGACATTTTTTTTAATTAAAAAAATATATTAATATAACTTTAATATCACAAAATATCAACGATTTAAAAATGATCATAAAATATACTAATATATATTAAAAAATAAATAAATCTAAAACGACTAAACATCAACGAGACGTCGAACAATTGAGACGTATCAGACAGGCGATTGTCAAGTTTGAGACGTTTCGAAAAAGATTCGACGGCCATACTTTAACGTCAGGACATTCGAGGAGTCCTGATATCCTGCGGACAACAACCGTCTATATCTATCGATAACTAAGCGTCTGTAGGCAATTTTTGCACGGAGGGAAAAATAAGCTCGCGCATACGTATTATGCAAAAATTTATTCTATATGTAAAAATCTCGTATCGTCCTTTTCACGGACTCATGCGGTTCAACATTTCAAAATGGGTATTGTTGTTACCGAAACGACAGCCATTCGAACGTTCTCTAATAAATATCTATCTATTTACATTGAGTCCGAAACGAAAGGGTATATATTCCGCATTTGGAATTTGATGCAGTTTTAAATTTGAACGCGTTCTTGTGGCGGCTCGTTGCCGATTTTTATATTATTCATAAATATTTTCATGCTTATATAAATGTCTTTCAGCAAAATCGTCAAATCGAAAATAATACAAAATATCACAAATAATAAAATACAACAATTTGTCAAAGTATAAAAAAATGAATGACGTATAAAAAAAATTGTGTAAAATATGAATTATTTTTTTCATGTTTAATAATTATTTTTGCGATCAAAAAGTAAGGTGAAATTGTCATTTAAAACTCCCGGGTATTAGAAACGGAGATAAATTGTAATTTTCTTTCCTAGATTGGTAGTACTGTCTATAAAATTTGTTTGTCAAAAGATTTAATTACTTTCGAGTTGCACGTGTTTTTTAGAACTCATCACGATAATGCACCGTGTCATACTGTATTGGTTTTTCGCGACTTTTTTTGCCAAAAACTCGGCTCATATCGTTCCGCAACCGCCGTATTCGCCTGATTTGGCTCCGTGAGGACGCCGTTTTGAAACGATTCAGGATATAAAAACCTAATCGAAGAAAGTCTCTAAGGCTATAGGGCTGGAAAAAGCATTGTCAATACTGCGTTTTATCGTATTAGGATTATTTTGTAAGGGATGAAATTAATTTGGAAAAATAAATAAAAAAAAATATATTTTATAAACAAATTCACCTTACTTTTTGATCATAGTGTTATATAAAATTATTAATGGCAAACATAAAATAAAATAGATGTTCTAATATTTAAAATATTCATACAATTATAAAATCTTTATAGATTCTACACATCAGATAAATTATTATATATGCATTTTTATGAATATTTTACACTAAATTAACACTATAATATAAAAGTCGTTTCAAAAGCACTATCTTAATCATTTAAAAAAAAAAAATATATATATATATATATATATATATATATATATATATACCTACATCCGTTTATCGCATCATTTCCATACTGGAATTAATAAACCGACCATATTTTTTTTCTAATAATTATCAATAATAATTGAGAAGAGATCATTTTTAAATTTTCGTCGAAAATGATCGAAATTTTAATAATTATAATGAACAAATACGTACTTCATAATGAACGTCTATTACATATTATTATGACGTTTAAACGCAATATAAACGCTGCGTTTTATCGTTAATAAAATAATTGCGGATGCGATTTAAATAAACTTTTAATATATATTATATAAGTATTAAAGTGTTTGTGTGTGTATGTGTTTTTTTTTAATTCAATTTTCGCGTATTAAAAATGATTTCGATCGTCTATAAAATACTTTTCATCGCCCCGTGAATTATATATTATATATTATTATACGTTATCGTTATATCAATTAACGCTTACGTTATAATTAACACCTGTGGATAATTAACGACGATATTAAACTGGATATTATCCGCAGAAACCTTCGAATTTAATTTAAATAGTACCCGTTGGAATCGGTTTGCTATTTATTATTGATGCGGTTTAAAATTTTATTATTTAAAAAATCGTATTAGAATATAAAATTAAAATAATACAATATTTATCTGAAAAATATTAGATTTAATTTTATTTATAACGATTTAATATATTATCAGTTTCATTTTTATATGATAAAGCGATATAAAAAAAAAGTAGTCATAATTTTAAAATATTTATTTTTTAACGAGAACAATTATTTTTTTTTTTTGTTATTGAAAGTGTTAAATTACAGATATAATTATATCGTACAATTTCTTGGAATGATTTTTTTTATGTTTACCCTTTTTTAATATGTCAATATATGTGAATATTTTTAAAACAATTTGACTTTATGAGCTGATTTTTGACGCAATATAATTTTCTAAGAAAACGATTACTTATCTTGACTAATGACATCTTTGTTAAAATGCAATTCATGGAATTTCCGAGAATAGAAAATTTATTTTAGATTACAATATTCATTACACAATTTTTTAATAATGTATATATATATATATATATATATATATATATATATATATATATATATATATTAGAAGTACGTCACTGAATTCTTCTTTGCTCAGATTAGGCAAATGTATCCTCAGCGAGCAGCCCGGTCTGTAAATCTACCGACACAAAGAGGACTGAGAAGGTATAAAAGTGGAGACACGGTATCCCAGGACACACAGAGGACATCTGAGGATAGGACAAGAGAGACATTTCGGCGAAAGTCTTTTAAATTTATGTGAATTCATGCGAGCACCAGGTGATACAGTGGAAAAGCGTTCGCAGTGTCCGGTGTCCGCAGCCGATTTATCGTCAAAAAAGCGGTTGAACACCCCTGACAATAAAACGGACTTTGCGGTATTGGATAGAAATGCGTTCGCATCGTCGAACCGATATATAATAGAAATAGGCAATATGTGAAATTGAACAATATGTACATATTATTTAAGCGCGCTATATATACTATAGAAAACGCTTTCGACTTTTGATATTTTAATATGCGACAAAACTTTTTACACATTATTATGATCTATGTTAATTTTTTTTTTTGATATCGTTTATGTATTTTCGATGTGTTTTGAACGATGCGATTGCGTGAATTTCTTGGTATTTTGTGCGATTTGTTTCATCGAAGCGTGAAAGAAAGCGCGCATTATGAAATGACAGTAATTGATAGTTCGATAATCAAAGCTCGATAGTCAAATTATATAAAAACATAATGTTGATAAAAATTTATATATTTAGAATTACTCAATATCTTTTTATGTTTATGTATTTTGAAAATATTCGTTTGAATACATATTTTATATAAAATAATTTTCTGTCCAGATCTTTCTATAAAAAAAAATATCACAGAAAATGCAATAAAAATTTTAAATATAATTAAAATTTTTATTATTTTTATATATATAATTTAATTTGTTTATAAAATGTAAATTCTTTATTTATTCTTCCAAATTAATTTCATCCCTCTCAAAATAATCCTCGTCCGATAAAACGCACTTTTGTTAACGCTTTTTCCAGTCTTCGAAACAGTCGGAGTAATCTTTTTCCGATATAGCATTCGAGACCTTCTTCGATTCGGTTTTTATCTCCTTCCGCATTGGCCTTTTGAGTTTGCCGAATAGTCAGAAGTCGCATGGAGTCAAATCAGGCGAATACGGTGGTGAGTCGAGTTTTTTTGGCAGAAAAATCGCGAAGAACCAATGCAGTATGATATTATTTTACTGCATCGTGATGAAGAAACCAAAAGTTATAAAAACTTTTAAATAATTAAAGCTTTTGGTAAATGTTATAGACAGTCCTACCAACCTAGAAAAAAAAATACAAATTTACCTGCTCGAGAATTTAAAATAACAATTTCACTTTACTTTTTGATCACAGTAATATACTCATTCTAATATATCATAACAATTCTATTTAATTTAATTTATTATTTTGCGATTATCGCCTTTCGTAATCGGCAATTGTTGAAAAATTTATTTTATTATGCTCAATTAAAACGCCTCAACATTAATTAACTTATATTAAAATGTCTCATTATTTGCAAATTATAATAAATAAATTATGTTAAAAAAAATACATATAATGGAATTAATATATTGTATATTTATATATATAAAGATTGTCTTTGAAATTACAACACTCACTTTAAGTGAAAAATTATGTTGATTTTTTTTTTTTGTTCCATTGAATTCAAAGTGCAAAACGCGAAACGGAGGGTTAAATAGTGGTATAATACGATTTATTTCGCTTGATTTTCAAGTTTTGCCTAATTAATTCGAGTATTATCCATTATTTTAAAATACGTATTGTACGTAAATAAAAAAAAAACATTTACATTAAAAATGTGTATTCTTCGAATGAATATATTCAATTTATTATTTAATTACACGCGAAGAACTTCGTGAAAGTTCACACCTTTCCGATTACAAGTTTTTTTTTTCCCCCGATTGTTTCAATCTTCCTCATTAACGAGTATTACATTTTAATTTTTCAGTATTACAAGAAATCTTTTGGATTTATTTTTATTAATTTTTTTAACGGATTAAATCGTCATTTTTTTAATTAAAATTTTATATTTTAATAATTATATTTATTTTTAAAGGTTTATATAAAGTTAACGATTTGTTTAACAGCATATATCAGTGTTCTAAAATTTTTTGAAAGCTCAACTTTTTAAAGACTATTTCAAAATATTTTTGTAAAAATATTTATTATTAATTTTATATATTGTTAATTTTTTTTAATTTACAGATTTAAAAAAAATCGCTTCATGAAATCTTTAAACTTTATTTTAAATTTAATTTATTAATAAATATGTAAAAAATATGTTTGTTATCATTGAACTATCGCAGGTGTCAATTTTTTTAATTATAAATTATTCATTGATTAAGATCATTTTTAATCGTCAAAATAACAATTATTATTTCAAAAAGATTCATTTATATAATTCTATCAAAGATTACGATTATCGATAACATTAATATATATATATATATATATATATATATATATAACACATTTTTAAATTCACCAAAGGGTACCATTATAAATCGCCCCTTCTCAAACGTAACCGAAACGAGTCGATATTTTAAAATATTACGGAATTCGAATCATTTCCGGCTCTCATCGCTCAGAAAGTATTCAAAAAACGCGCCAAAGCGATGCAGTAGAAATTTTTTTGTATACACACACACACATATACATATATATATATTTCATAAATATCGACCGCGTCGTAAAATCGTCGATAAATTTTATAATACGTCCTTTCGTCATATTATATTATATTATTATAATGCCGCATTGTCGCAATGTCGTTCGATGCAATACGCTTTTTGCATCGTTTTTACAGCTACTAAAACGACGAGTTATCGCCAATCTAGTGCCGTTTTACGACCGGTCGTAAACATGTACATCCCCTGTATATACGCTTATATGTCACTAAAGAAAATAACTATAATAGCTCAAAATATATGTACCAATACTATATATAAGAGGACTTTACACTGAACAAAATGACGTTTTACGCGATGAATTTCGAGTGCCGTTGTAAATATTAATTTATAATATCTGAAAATTATTTAAGACCACTATTTTTTGTTCTAAATATATATATATATATATATATATATATATATATATATATATATATTTGGACCTTCGAATTGATGACCGAACAATATTGTTGTTAAGCGTCGAGTGTTGACACACGTCGCGATAAATAATTATATTTTCCCATCAGAAACTTTTATATTTTTTTTAATAATATATATATTTATATATTGTGTAGCGTCTTTGGATCGCTTTACGACTGAAAAACGACTCGTAAATTAAATTAAATCGTCGCGAATCGGCCGTAAATAAAGCCGTATGCAATTTTCTTGTCCGACTTGTGTAATTGCGCATTGTCGCTATCTTGATTCCGTTTCGTTATATTCTAATTGTTGCGTTTGATATGTTTATTTTTCTACTGCACTTTCGTGCTAACGCGATCACAATATTAATTCTCATTAATTAGACATAATACAAAGTCGTTTTATTTATTTTTTTTTTCATTGTATCTCCGTTATGTGCGATAATATATAATTTGAACGAGACATATCATCGTCGTAACGCGTCGTCGATAATTGACGTCGAACACGCGTCGATTTATAATTTACGACACATTTCTGATAATTTATAATAATATCCGTTCGATATTCGCGTTAATCGTGAAACGTTGTAAATTATTGTACGTGTTGCGTTATTTAATTAGAAGAGCGAGCGCGGGAATTTCACTCGATTTACATTGAAACGATTTTCAGCGATGATAAAATGTCTTCGGTGACGCAAATATGTAATATTTATATTCGTATTCTTGTTGTTCAAAGTTCGTTTTTTTTTTATTTATTTATATATTTACGCATTTACGAGACAATAGGTAATAACTTAAGACTGCAAATACGACAATATTTTACTTCATCAATTGTGGACATCGTCTCACAATGGTTCAGGTAAAAAATCAATTTATATATTTTTACTTCACAACAAATACGACATTATATATATATATATATATATATATATATATATATATATATATATATATATATATATATATATATATATATATATATATATATATATATATTCGTATGTGTGTTTCGTTTATATGATGAAAAGTCATAAATAATATTTTTCTGTAATTAACTTAAAAATAACAAACTCTATTTATTATTTATTTATATAAAAAATATCCTAATTGGAAAAAAATATTTTTTTTCGATTAATTGTTTTATATATAAAAATAATTTTAAAATATTAGCATCGTTGAAAATTAAACAGCTGTTGCGTACAAATATGCAAATGAACATTTGCATTACCACTGCAACACTTTATATTTTTCAATAATTAATAATATAATTTTTAATTACGATTTTTATATTGTATTATTAAAAAAAACGTCACATTTATAATGATCGATATAATGAAATATTTATAAATTTTGAATTAATAGAAAATAAAAATTTATTTTAAAATATATGATATTTTATAATTGAAAAACGATGATACGATGATAAAGATTAAATATATGATATTACTCGGTTAGATTATAGAAGAGTTTAATTTGATATGAGGTAAAATATGAAACAACTTTTTAATTATGGTTAAAGTATGTTTGCCTTATTCGGTGCACCGTAAGATATATCGTTACACCACCCATGAATCAACATAAATAAATAAATAAACAAACATTCAAATGCGTTTTATTCAGTTCGATGACGAATACATCGAACGATATTTCATACGGACAAAATGCAGAGGACAACTTTCGAGTTTCATTTAACGCTTCCATTTCGACATTTATGCGTAATAATAACAATAATACACGAAAAGACAAAAAAAAATAAATAAAAGAAAAAATAAAAACGGGAGAGAACGGTTCACCTACACTTGAAAATTTGTGAAAGTTGAATACCCCTGGTCTCGGAACAATGAGCGCACACTGAACGAAATGAATAGAGCGAGAGCCGGTGGTCCAGAGGTCCCGCATTACCCTAGCAGCGGGGAACCCGGTCCGGCCATATTTTAATCAGGGGGTCCCCGTTTTTGAAAATAAAATAACAAGCAAAAAAAAAGAAAGAAAAAAAAGAGTGTAACCATCAAATTTGAATTCGGTATTAAAAACTCGACCGGACCAAGAAGAGAACCTTCTTCTTCTGTCGCTCGCACCGTAGGGTGACCATAAAAATCTGTGTCTTAAAATGTGGAACCGACTCCTGACGATTTTGATACTCTATAATGGGTTATTCGTATCAGTTTTGATTTTTTTGGGTCAATAAAAAAAATCGATTGCTGA
Source organism: Leptonema lineaticorne (assembly GCA_024500535.1). Taxonomy (NCBI): domain Eukaryota; kingdom Metazoa; phylum Arthropoda; class Insecta; order Trichoptera; family Hydropsychidae; genus Leptonema; species Leptonema lineaticorne. The sequence continues at coordinate 11,391,532 of JANIJI010000065.1, forward strand.
AGATATTCTGATGAGAATTATTATTTTTTTATTTTACAAATTATAAATACACTTCTTTGGAATTATTTTTAATCGATTTCGCAGTTTATTTTTATTTAAAACAAAATGGCGGATTCATATATGTTTAAAATGTAATATTTATGTATATATATATAAAGACAAGAATTTTTACATACGGCATTAATTCGAATCGATATTTTTTTTTTCGAAATGAAGACGTTACGAACGCGCAAATAGCGGTCTAGTGACAAAACGTCAGTTTTAAATGCGGTTCAGATCTGACCCTAAGATGACCCTGCGAGCGTCGATCGTCTCAAGAGTTAAGAAACCGTAGATGATGGATGACTAAAAACATACGAAAAAAAATATTATACATGCAATATTAACTGTTTATAATTTCATTAAATATATCTATTGCATATATAGTTTCAGCTGTATCTAATAAAAAAAATTATAAATATTTTTTTGATGATGCACAAACTTTTTCTGTTTATTTTACAGTTTCATAAAATATTTTGTTTCGATTTTTTTTTAGTAGACAATTAAAAGATATCATCTTTTAATATAATGATTTCTAATTGTTCAACGTGATATAATTATATATTTCATTGATAATAAAAATTCTATAACAATTAAATATTATTTACATTATATATATATATATATATATATATATATATATATATATATATATATATATATATATATATATATATATATATATATATATATATATAGGTGTAGAATGAAAGTCCAATAATGATATATTATTTTTAAAACATCGTCATTTGAAAAATATTTTTCTCAAAATTTTATAATATATATTTTCATTCAATACATTGAATACAATTTCACATTTGATATTAATAAAAAAAACAATACAATTTTTCCAAATATTTTATTGTTCTCATAAAGCATAATTATAATAACAAAAAAAAACATTTTAATAATATATACTTAAAAAATAATAATAATAAACACTATAATATAAATAGAAAAAAAATCAATAGAATTCGATAAATATGCGAATAAAATACACAACTTACCGAATTTTAACGTCAATATATGTAAACATTATAAATCAAGTTTCGATATAATTTTTCATTTTTATGGATACACATATTGCCATTCCATAATGGCGTCCGACAAACAGACCATAAAAGTCACTCATTTCGATCTTAAAAATATAATATATCACGATATACTTATCATATTCGAAAGTTTCAACATATCTTTTTTTTCTTTTTAAATAATTCGATCCATCGATAATTTTAATCTTTCGCAGATATATTATTACAACCCCTAAGAACGATATATATATTCTTGCGATGTTAATACCTAAATATTCATACGGCTGTCACCACTTTGAGTCTTTCACGGTACATCTTCGCCAGAGTATGTAAATTTTACATGTGGAAATATGTTCGGTTTTTTTTTTAAATTTTTTTTTTCTAGTAATATTATTCTTTTGACACTATTTTCACACACGAGTCTTTTCCCCCGTTTCTGCTTTAGCGCTCGCATCTGTTTCCTGCCACATTAATCAAAATCAAAACCACTCCAATTTTGAAGATGCTAAATGGGGGGTTGCTTTTTTCATATAAGAGATCTCTGCTTATTCCTCGAAGACGCTTTCTAAAATATTCACATTCCAATTTTCGACAGAAATATATATATATATATATATATATATATATATATATATATATATATATTTAAAAAATATTTAATTAACTCGAATTTGTTTCTGTCAACAAAATGTATTTTTAATTATATTTTTATGTTATATATATAATATTAAAAAAAATATTTATACATTTTTTTATAACAATTACATTAAATCTAATTACATATTATATGTGATAGATCAAATATTAATTTTATTCAATCAATGTACTGTGATCAAAAAGTAAGGTGAACTTGTTTATAAAATGTAAATTCTTTATTTATTCTTCCAAATCAGATAAAATGCACTTTTACTATCGCTTTTTCCAAAACAGTCAAAATAGTCTTTTTACGGTATAACAGCCTTAGAGACCTTCTTCGATTTGATTTTTATCTTCTCAATCTTGTCAAAACGTCCCCCCCCCATTAGCCTTTTAAGTTTGCCAAATAGCCAGAAGTCGCACGTAGCCAAATCAGGCGAATACGGCGGTTGTGGAACGAATTGAGTCGAGTTTTCGGTAAAAAAGTCGCAAAGAACCAATGCAGTATGACATGGTGCATTATTGTGATGAAGGAACCAAGAACATGTAACTCAGTTATAGACAGTTCTACCAATATAGGGAAAAAATACAATTTACCTGCCTCCCTAATGTCCGGGAGTTTTAAATGACAATTTCACCTTACTTTAAGATCACAATTGTTTATACAAATTCTCATTTTAAACTTGTGAAGAATAGGTGTTATAATTTAAATATATCATTACGTAAAAAAAATATTATAAACTTGAATAAATCAATAACATATAAATTGAAAAAGATTGAGAAATGCTTTGTTAAATTTATAGATATTTTTTTTAATTGAATTAAGTAATCGTTTATGAAGGATGTTTACCAGCGATCGCGATTATGAATGTTCATCATAATCACAACATTAAATAAAGTTGTTAAATATCCATCTAGCGGCGTCTATGATTTATTTCGTAAATCCGTTATTTTCTCTTGAATAAAACCACCGTTGATATAATATATGATGATGTAATATCGCGTTACGTCCCCCAGATCGTAATCTAAATACATAATTTTGATTAATATCCGTTTACGCGAATGAAATACGACTATGAAATGAAATAAAATTTACAAAAAAAAAAAAAAAACGCAGCGCCGTAAATTTTTGTCTAAATCGACTGTGCAGTGAATAAATTACGATGATTCCATCGGTCGATTCTTTTTATAAATTATGTAGTGCGTTTAATTACGTCAACGTGTAACGCAACAGAAATTACAATTAGTACGGATAATAAATCGAAGTGGAATTATTAGAAATCGATTTCCGTTTTAATGATACTATTTTTTTTTCTAATTGACAGAATAAAAATCGAAGCGTGGCTAAATTTAGACATTTTACAAAGTGTATTTTTATCGAATCATCTTAATTTTTAATCTAATTTTAATTATTATATTCAATCAGATAAATTTAGAATTGAAAATTAATTTGACAATAGAAACGTGCACAACTAGAATTAAAAAAAATATATACCTACAATTAATTTTCAATATACCTACAATTTTTACATATTATATAATAACTAAGTGAAAACAACAATCAAAATGTATTATAAAATAGATCTTACAATTAAAAATTATTTTTTAGAGAACGTTTCAAATGTCGCACATCATAAATCTATCATTTTATTATTCACTTTATTATTTATATAAATTTTTATACCGGCAATCAAAGTCCGAGTTTGTTTTTGAGATTTGTCAGTTTACAGGGGTCTCATTCTGTTTTTTTTTTTCTAGAAGAAACATATTATATCGTCTTATATACATGTATATAAGACGATCAGACTGTCTTTCACACAACAGGTAATACAAATAAATCAATAAAGTCATAAAAAAGGGACGGCTTCACGGCAATCATAAATCACCGAGTTTGAACTGGAAAATTAAACTGATTTTATATAGTGCTAGAAAAATTAATGAATGGTGTTCTATTTAAGCAAATACCTCGAATATATTATATAATGGCAATAAACAGAATTATCACACGTTATCAGTAATGATTTTTTTAGTTTTCATTTTGCAATTGTTATAAGTTGTAGATAAAATAATATATCCAATTGCTTGATGCATGTTTTCACCCATTTATTTTATTTTTAGATTTTTTTTCTCACTTTTTTGAGTATAAACTTTTTTTTTGATGAGTTTTTTTATGAAAAAATTATAATACATTAAAATACCAATTGGCAAATTTTGATTTTTTGTGAATATTTCAAAAATGAAGTAAGACTTACTACTAGTCATTTAAATAAACTTGATATATTTTTTTTATAAATATCTAACATTGATTTAATAAGATGTATTCTTTTAATAGTCTTTTTTTATTTTGTACAAATTTCCGATATTTTTTTAATTTCGGAATCATTTTTATATACATTTCTAATATTTTTACATTCTTCATATATTATTATAATATAAAAAAATTCTATATTATAGAATTTAATAATATTAAATTATTTTATTACTGATCAACGAAATATTAAAAAGACTAAAATATATAATAACAAAGATATGAAAAAAATATCAAACTCTTAACAATGATTAAAATGCGTTTTTTCATCGATTTGTTTAAAATATCTATTTTTAATATACAACAACATACGAATTATAAATCATATAATGTTATTATTATTATTATATTAAACATCGTGTAAAATTAATTATAATCTAATTTACACTTGTATAACGACGTTTAAACGATTGTACGCGAAATATATGCAACACATTTCACTATACGTTCAGTACGTCGTAATACTGAAAACGTCGGAATTTCGGAAACACTATAAAGTCGACACCGTGTCGAACGTTTTAATAACGTCAATCAAATACTATCAGATCGCCATTCCGATAATATAATTTATGTTGGCGAGAATCGGCACCTGATTACGCCTGACGTCTTGTTTCATACTTAACGGAGTGCGCACGTTCGATATAAATCATCCGATTCGAGGCATCACGAAGATCATCATTCACGCCACAAATTGCCACGAACACCGGAAGGGATTTTGAAATAGTAAAAATGAAAAAAAAATGAAAGAAACAAGAAGAATAACGTTGGGCATAAATGCATTCGTGCGCGCATACCGTTCCCTTATATATATATATATGTATATAGAACGAAGAACGTTCAATGTCATTCACGAATACTAAAATTTTAAATTTAGTATTATAATTATATTATAATATAGAAGAAAATCTTAAATGAAATATTCTTCTATTTAGTACACTTGTCTGTTTGTCTGGGTGGAATTTTTTAATCGATTTTTCGAGCACTTTCCGATATTAGATTGAGTTGAAACTTTTTCATACATGCTCATTATTGATGTCAATATAAGAATCATAACACAATGATACATTTATCGTTAAATTTTATACGATATAAAAGTGGATATTGAAGCTTTAAAATCTTATGACTAACTTCAAACACTGATATTTTCTAAATACCTTTTGCAATATATACTATTCGTAATATTCGTTATTGAAAAAAAAAACGATTTAAAAATTAATAGTCCTTCTCGCCATTTATCACTACACCACTGAAATCGAACAGCAAAAATAAAAAAAATCGCATTCGAAACACGGCTATCTATTACCAATCGACGGGGTCATTATTCAAAAAACGCGGTACCGGGAAAAGGACAAGTTGTGACGGTTCCGAGTCCCACTGTCGACGGTGTCCCACAGAGACGTAATTGATGGACATATAATTGATACGTCACTTCTAAGCCGGTCTCCTGTTTATCCTTTTGTATGTTTGTGATCCTTTCGACTCACTCCCCCGTTTCCACGAGTCATTTCCATAATGCTAGAGTCCTTTTTTTCCACCCCAAAACCGGTGAATGATAGCCATTCGATGATCCTGTTGACGTGCGCAAATTTGTTCATAATACAATAATAATCGTTCGTTGAAATTATCCACCCTTAGAACGACAATATTTATAATAATGGATCAGCATATGATTTTTTTTATAAAATATTATTTTTTTCTAATTTTCTCTATTGAAAATATATTATAATATAATACGTATAATTTTCATTTTATTTTAAAAATTCGTATTATCAGAACTACACACTGTAAAGAATAATATATATTAAGAATTTGAATGAATATAAACTACTGTGATCAAAAATAACTTGAAATTGTCATTTAAAACTCCCGGGCATTTGGAAGGAAGGTAAATTGTATTTTTTTCCTAGATTGGTAGGACTGTCTATAACATTCGCAAAGCATCTGTTTGTAAAAAGGTTTACAACTCTTTGTTCCTTCATCACGATAATACACCATCTCATAATGCAATAGTTCTTCGCGACTTTTTTGCCAAAAACTCGACTCATATCGTTCCACAACCACCATATTCGCCTGATTTGGCTCCGTGCGACTTCTGGCTATTCGGAAAACTTAAAAAGCCAATGCGTGGACGCTGTTTTAACACGATTGAGGAGATAAAAACCGAATCGAAGAAGGACTCGAAGGCTATACCGGAAAAAGACTATTTCGGCTATTTCGATGACTAGAAAAAGCGTTTTATCTGACGGAAACTACTTTGAAGGGGATGAAATTGATTTGTAAAAATAAATAAAAAATTTACATTTTATAAACAAATTCATCTTACTTTTTGATCACAGTGTTATATTACATTCATGTAAATTGATTAAAATATAATGTGTTCATTTCTTGGCGATTCTTACGAATATTATAAAAATATTGATTTCAAAAAATTTTATTCGATATATTCGTGTGGTTTTTTTTTACAAAATAAAATCTGAAATTTGAAACTTTTTAATATTTATTGAATACCCTAAAATTTACGTACCGTTTCAAAACATCGATAATTCGAAACTGTCGAAATCATTTATCGCCATTACGATCATATATCAGAAATATTTACATATAAATTTGTACTAATGGTATTGTTATAATAATAAAATAAATGCTAATTTGCAATAAAATTTGTTTAATTACAAATATATTTAAATATTCAGATTTAAGCGACCTTTTGGAACGTCTTGAATGAAATCGTATATTTTATATAATCGTAAATTTTGGATAATAAGATTTTTTTCCACTCAATATTATCGTAGTTAAATTACAAATTAGATATGTATTTGATATTGAGACGATTTCTAAAAATTAACATCGACGAAAATTTATCAATAAATTATTATAATCGCATCAATAGCGCAATATTAGAAATATATAAACATTTTTTTTTTATAATGAAACTAAAAATTTATTTATATAAAACGTTAGATTTATGATGTTCTAATAGAAATATATTATTATTACGCAAAAAAAGCATAGATTTTATACATGGATCAAATACAGAATTGAATTTATAAATATATTTGTTATAATTTGTTTCGTATTCAGTAATTTAATTTATATTTTATTTAGGTATATTAAATAAATAAAATAATTTTGAATAAAAAATTAAAATTTTTAAAAGACGATATTTTTTTTTTAGATTTAGCTTTTCAAATCTTATCACACAAGGTTATCAGTCACAATGTGAAACACTTAGAAAACAGATCGAATGTTTAACGTTGATAAACATGCATTTTTTCACCGATTTCGAAACGAATATTTCTCTCGTCGACGGTACAATATCCAAAATCTAGATAATGCCGTTAAAATTTTAACATTTCTGGGTCCGTTTTTCGTTGGAATTCCACGCGAGGCAACAAACATCCGAGAGACCGTGGAGAAATTTTTTGGGATCCATAAGGATGGACGCACAATGGACCCCTTTGTCCCTGATGAGATAATGTGTTAAAGTTAAACCAACGCCCGAGGGGAGGGGGACGACGACGACGGGGGGGATGTTTTTCTTCTAATTTTTTTTTCTGTTACTTCTTTTCTTCGATTTTATTTACTGTGTTCTTTTTTTTTGTACTGGTTCTCTTTTGCGCCCGTCTGATGTTGAAGAGCGTGTGTGAAATGCTTCTTTTCGAAAACCAGCGGCGTATCGTGTAAAAAAATATATAAATATTATCATTAATTTTTAAATACATATATATAATTCTGTGATCAAAAAGTAAGGTGAATTTGTTTATAAAATGTAAATTCTTTATTTATTCTTCCAAATTAATTTCATCCTCTTTAAAGTAATCCTTGTCCAATAAAACGAACTTTTGCCAACACTTTTTCGAGTCCAGGAAACAGTAGGAATTTTTTTTCCGGTATAGCCTTTAAGACCTTCTTCGATTCGGTTTTTATCTCCTCAATTGTGTCAAAGCGGCGTTCCCGCATTGGCCTTTAGAGTTTGATGAATAGTCAAAAATCGCACGGAGCCAAATCAGGCGAATATGGTGATTGCGAAGAACCAATGCAGTATGAAATGGTGCATTATCGTGATGAAGGAACTAAGAATTGAAAAAAAAACATGTGTAACTCGAAGATAATTACACCTTTTGACAAACAGACGCTTGAAAAATGTTATTTATATAATGCCCGGGAATTTTAAATGACAATTTCATCTTACTTTTTGATCACAGTAGTATATAATCATTCTATATTTTATAAAATATTTATTGCATATAATTTCATTTACGGTTTACTCGAATATACGCATTTTATTCACTGTCAAAATCCAAAAAAAAAATCTATTGGATATCGAACCGGCGATTGTTTGCTGCGCTCATCGCTTAATTTTCGAGGTCAATCCGCGTGTTATTCGAAACATCAAAGGAAATTCTCAAGAATTCATTCGATGATTTTAACATCAAAAGAAATCGACGCGTTCATTTCCATATTGTGCTCGTATAAATATTCATCGAAACATCAACGTCAAAATGATGGTAAACAAATTTTTATATTATACCCATCGCACATAATTATAATATACTAAAATTATGAATAATATATTATTACGCGATGATTTTTTTCTTAATTACTAACGATATATATAAATATATATATAAGTCATTATAAAAATTCAACTATCGCGAAAGAGTATTTTCAACGTTTTATTCCGTGATCAATTTGATGTTAAAAATATATTATAATATTTTCAAGAAAAACATGTATAATATAATCGTGACCAAAAATCATGATTAATAGATTAATAGATATAAATACTTTTTTTTATAATATTACTCAATAATTGTAATTTATTATATTTGCCATATCATTGAATTAAATTAATATTATGAAGTAAATATTTAAATAAAACCATCTGCGATATTTTATTCGATAAAACAACTGTTTATTATGCAGTATTTTTTTTTTGTTAATTTATTAAAAAAAAAATAAATGTATATCATTTTTTTAACTATATTAATATCATACTACTGTGATGAAAAAGTAAGGTGAAATTGTAATTTAAAACTCCCGGACATTAAGAAGTCAGTTAAATCGTATTTTTTTTTCCTAGATTGGTATGACTATATATAACATTTGCCAAACGTCTGTTTGTCAAAAGATTTAATTATCTCCGAGTTACACATGTTTTTACAACTCTTGATTTCTTCATCACGATACTACATCAAGTCATACTGCATCGGTTCTCCTCGACTTTTTGCCAAAACTCGACTCATATCGTTTCGAAACCAACGTATTCGCCCGATTTGGTTCCGTGCGACTTTTGGCTATTCAGCAAACTCAAAAGGCCAATGATTGATACAATTGAGGAGATAAAAACCTAATTGAAGAATGTCTTAAAGGACTGGACAAAAGTGCGTTTTATCTGACGGGGATTACTATATAGGGGATGAAATTGATTTAGAAGAATAAATAAAGAATTTACATTTTATAAACAAATTCACCTTACTTTTTGATCACAGTGTTATATATATATATATATATATATATATATATATATATATATGAGCAACCACTGAAAGAAACCCCCTGCTGTGAGGCGACTCCAAGTCAGACTATCCTTGTTAGATATTTGAACAACAAAACGTTTGAATCCCAATACACGGCATCCATAACGCTGTGGATTCAGTCTCTCTCGCTTATTTAATTTTATTTCGTTTTACGGCGAATTGACACTCACATAAAATATATATATATATATATATATATGGTATATATATATATATATATACGCTTATAAATAAAAATAAAAAATAACCGTATGAAAAAAAAACTAGCTGCCTTTATAATTTATAGAGTCGGCTCGCACTACGGTGGTTCATTATCGTACACTAATCAGTGTGGCTCTTTTATTCGATTCACCATAATTCAAAAAAAAAAAAATGTCACGTTTATATTTTTGATGCTCTTATTATTATTATCATTTATATTATGAAAGAAATATTATGAAAGAATGTGTTCAAAAATCAATCTAAAAAATAATTCATTACAGTCAATTAAAGAATAAATGCGCTATCATAAAAATAATAAAGTCAATGATTATTTTTAATATATGTAGTTGAATTTTGATATTAAATGTTATTAAAATTATTGTTAAATAAAAGTTATCGGTGTTTAAATAAAATCAAAATACTTATTTTTCATTGTTTCTTTAGAATTTCGACTAAATAATAATATTATATAAAATTAATTAAAAAAATCATATCTAAAATGTATACTTTAGGAATCAAATATATTGAATTATTTTACTGTTTTTTCATTATTTAAAATTTGAATATTTTTTGAAAATGAAAATAGTTTTTTTTATCTTCGTTAATTTTCAAGAATAATTCTAAATTATTGTTTAAAATATACATATATTGTTTTACTTAATTGTCGTTTATTATAAATATAACTTTCGAAAAACATATTCTCAATAAATAAATATTAAATAAATCAATGAATAATACTAGAATTTTTGGTCGATTGCATACATTTAATCAATATTATAATTAAAATTTAAACATTTTCATTATTAAAACGCATTGCTCATTATTCGCATACATTTTTACGATTATAATAATATTTTTTTTCTATCATTATTATTTAATATTTTATTTTAATTTCGTTTCGTGAAGATTCGAGGCGAAAACGATAGTGCGTAGATTAAACGCCATATTTAACGACGCCTATAAACATGACACGGTCACATTACAGACAGACAAACGCGGACATATTTCGCCTCAAGTAATTAACCGACTTGACATAAGAAAGGATAGTTGGTTATTATTTATGAACGTCGAAGTCAACCTTCGTCGAAGCTTCAGGTAGTCAGACGATAGTAATGCATTATTATATATGTATATATATATATATTTTTTTTTTTTGCACGGTTTAAAAACGTCCAATAAAATGCGTATAAAATAATGAAGGACAAATCTAATTAAAAAATATATATTACATGATATATTCGTCAATAGAAATTTCAATTACAATTTATTTCTTCGGAGATTTTTTTTCATTTATAAAATATGTACATTTTAATTAGTCGATTATTTGTTTATTTTTTTTTAACATTTTAACAAAAAATCAAGTTCAAGAAATAATATAAAAATATGATAATGGAAGTCTGATAAAAAAATATAATTATTTATTAGTAAACTACGTGTTGACTTTAATTTGATATATAATTTTAATTTTTATGACTTAATATTATAAAAAGTTTTTCGATGATTATGATTTTATAGCTTATTAAATGTAAATATACCCAAATTACTTCTAATAAAATTCATATAAAACAACATAATTTTTCAATATATAAAAATATATTCTTATTAAAGTGCATCTTATTCTTATAAGATTCCTTGAAATTATATATGTGTATCTATATATATTTTTTCATATATAAATTCATTTAAATTGACAACCACTGTTCCATGCTTAGTGTATCAAACTTTGAAACGAGAATTTAATCACAATACGGCATCACAAAATATTATAATTATTTGTTCCACGATTTTTCTATTAATCCGAGTCGTCTATAACGAGCGAATCAATTAAATAAAAAAAAAACCAAAAGCCACGAATAGTCAAAGATCATCGCGTCAGAAATAGACACGGATAGGCCAATTAATTAAATTCTAATTGGATTCACCGTTGACAGATTCGATCGTACGAAATCCAGATCTACAAGATTCTATCGAACGTGTACGCCGTTCGGTACAATATTTTTTTTTCGTCTATTTTTTTTATTTATTTTTTTTTCGAAAGACGGATATGTTAAGTGCTTGTCCGGTTAGTTTGACATGTCATTTTAGGCGATAACATGCGTTTTAACCACTTAAATAGTTAATGCGTAACGCTCGAAGCCGGTAGCTAATCGGCGTGTCACGTAAATACGGCAAAAAGTGTGAAAAAATTAACGTTTACGTGATTTAATACGTGTCCAAAGAGCGTACATATAGTGAAAAATACGGCTCATTGTTTTTTTCAATTGTCTTATATATTCTACATATAATATATATATATATATATATATATATATATATATATATATATATATATATATATATATTATAAACAACAACAAATATAAATATGTATGGATATTTTAGTATGTGACGATTAGAAAAATGTGTATTTTTTAATACATAATATTATCATTTAAATTTTTTATTAAACTGATAAAAAAAAATTCTTACGAATTCCGTATTAAATTTATAATTTAAATATATTGAAATATCTCAAATATATACGTCGATATTATTGTATATAACCGATATAGACAGTATTAGGTAAGTCGAAATAAAATTCCAAACCGAGAATTTCTTATTAGAATTTTCATAAAATATGAATCGTGCATTCTGCGTTTACTTTCTGATTAATTTTATTATACAAAAAAAAAAAACATTTATCGCACAATAATTTAGTTCGAAATATAAATAAATTTATGAATATTTTATATTATAAATATTTTTTAGTAAATATCCATGACATACTACGAATTTTTAATAGTGAACTATAATTTTGCATATCGTATTCTATTATTGAAATATTAAAAAGGTATATTAAGTCAATCAAACAAAAATATAAAAATTTTAAATACTTTATTAAAATACGGTACACAGTATTAATTAGCAAGTTAATAATTATATATATTATTTATAATATAATTTTATTATTATATTTTTAAATAAAAATATATTAAGTTTTCCATAATTCCGATGATAAATGATAACTTTTCAAACATGAATCTTTTTTTTTGTATATATATATATATTTTTAAAAAAATTTAAAAGCTACAAAAGAAAAGGTCAAAACGATCAAAATTCATAAATATACAAGAAACTGTCAAAATGTCGTCCATTTGGAGCTTCAAGTGGAATATAATAAAACCATGCGCTATTTTTATACATTCCCATACGGTCATTCACATTTTACATTTCTTTGTTTAATTCAAAGGTGGTATTTTTTTATTATTTATAACCACTATTATATATTTAAACTTTTATATAAATATGTAAATTTCGCCTATGATCAAAGTAAAAATATTAAATTAAAATCAAAAATTCGTAATTGAACTTAAACGATGATATTTAAATAATATATATCAATGTTTTATAATGTGATAAAATCTTCTATTATCATTTAAAATAAATTAAAAATTTAATAATTAATTCCAATAAAGATTGTACATTTTTTTCATAAAAGTTTAAGAAACACTAAATTTGCAAATTTCGTACAGCTATGATTACGAGCACAAGTTTCAAAGCGTGCTCGTCATACTACTGTGATTAAAAAGTAAGGTGAAATTGTCGTCTAAAACTCCCAGGCATTAGGAAGATAGGTAAATTGTATTTTTTTTCTAGGTTGGTAGGACTGTCTATTGCATTTGTCAAGCGTCTGTTTGTCAAAAGGTTTAATTATCTCAGAGTTACACGTGTTTTTTTTCAATTCTTAATTCCTTCATCACGATAATGCACCATGTCATATTGCATTGGATTTTCGAAACTTTTTTTCTAAAAAATTCAAACTCGTATCGTTCCGCAACCATCGTATTTGCCTGATTTGGCTCCGTGCGACTTCAGCAAACTCAAAAGGCCAATGCGGGACGCCGTTTTGACACGATTGAGAACATAAAATTCGAATCGAAGAAGGTCTTGAAGACTATACCGAAATAAGACTATTACGACTATTTCGAAAACTGGAAAAAGTGTTTTATTACACGGGGATTACTTTGAAGGGGTGAAATTGATTTGGAAGAATAAATAAAGAATTTACGTTTTATAAACAAATTCACCTTATTTTTTGATCACAGTGTTATATATATATATATATATATATATATATATATATATATGTCGAAAAAAATGGCGTCGTTAAATATCGAATAAAAATCCTAATAGACAAAGAGGGGCGTTGTTGTTAATTAGTTGCGTTCATTTTTCATGTATTTTTAATCTGTTGCCGACGAGAGACGTCGACGTCGAGATAATAATCGAAATGTGTACTACCGAAAAAATAATAATAATAAATATGTATGTAATAATAATAAATATGTAAGCCGTTCATTTTATTTGGCACTTATATATATATATATATATATATATATATATATATACGTATGTATAATATATTAGAAAAGTATATTTCTAGCGCACGATTCTATGATTGATTATGACAAATGGTCATATTTGAATGAATGGAAGATAATATATATATATATATATATATATATATATATATATATATATATATCGGATGATATCGAAGACACGAAATGAATCTGCACGTCTTCTTAGCAATTACAAATAATTTACATGTTAATATTGTAATTTAAAATATTTTAATATATACACATATTTATTAATAAGCACACTCGTATAATAATGTATGAAATAAATATGCATATATTTTTAATTATTTTCTACTATCAAACGATAAATATAAATAAATATATATATAAATTAGTCATATAATAATTATTTTAAAAATATATTAATATATATAAAATGATATACTTATTTTTGATATCCTGACAATTCAAATCCGGAATTTGAATTATAAATAAACAAATATTTTATCGAACAGTTTCATACAATTTTAATTATAAGCAACACTTAAAATAATATATTTTGATTTAATATGAAATTGTTATATAATCTAGTTTTATGGCTATCATTATATGTCGGCGTTATAAATTTCATTTAATGTTTTATTATCAAAATATATAATCATTTATAAACCAAATAGGATGTGGAAATCGAGTTATATACATATATAAATAATATATATATATAAAACATTTACGGAAACAAAATACGTGTGAAAGTTAAAAATTACCATATGAGCAAAAATCCGCTTATTTAGGGGGGTAAAATTAAACGGAACGATTAATCAAGTCGAACTATTTTTTATTTTTTTTTTTACTTCAAACGTGTGATAATTTATCAATATCGTGTAAATGTCGCGCACTTTTAATCGACATATTCGACATTTTTTTAATCTGTTCTCTGTTGACCTTTTTTTTGTGCGCATTTTTACCGAATCGTAATAAATTGATTTCGAAATTTCGTCTATTCGTATAAAATAAAATATTCGGACGTCTCCGAAAAAAGGCGAAGAACACAATATATATATATATATATATATATATAAATAATATGTATGGAAAAACAAATATGGAAGAATGTAGGTGTACGAATCGCTCGTGTATATTAATAATACAATACGGCAAAAAAAAAAAAAAATATATATATATATATATATAATACATACAGATATGCGAATTGAATTTTAAATTGATTCAAATCGCCCGCGTTATATTATATTTATATACATACTTGGATTTTAACGTATGCGAAATATTTGAACGGAGTTTATGGTCGTTTTCTTCGCTTTTTTATGCGTTCATTGAATTACACGTGTAAACTTTGATATATGAACGCATTCGTCTTGATATGTGAAAATGTAGATATTTTTTTTTATTCATAACAAACGTTAAATTTTCAAAACAAGAAAAAATCGTTAGAAATATTTATGAACTTTATTATTATATTAAAATTATACACTGAGAAAATTTGCTAACGTGGTCTAAATTTATTTTTAATTATGAATGCAATAGTTTTCAAAATGATGCAGTTGAAGGTTAATTTAAAATTTCTGTACAAGAATAATCAAATTATGGTTCACAAGCCGTTAGTAATTTTGAATTTGTTAAATTATTATTCACAAATATTTTTTTTTAATTTTTAAAAGTATTATATTTATTTCAATATCAATTATATATATATTTTTAATATTCAACCGTTAATATATCGAAAATTATATTTATAATTACTTGATTATTTATATGCTTTAATATCTGACATTTTGTAATTAAAAATCTTTATTTCGGAAAAATATTTTTTAAATGATTTAAATCCAAAAAAACCTACACTTATTTTATTTTCATATTTTTAAGAAATTTCTCTTAATATTTTCAACACAAATCAATGATGTCATTTTATGTTTTAATACTTATACTTTTTATTTTTAAAATATATTCATCAGAACTTTTGTATCAATATCAAAAGTTAATGATTATATATTCTTATAAATATAGAATAATTAATAACTAAAGATTCTAATTTTGCTCGATATTTGGTGTATTCTTTTCACCAATTATTGCTTAATAAAATGAATATTTATTATTTTAATATAAATTATCATAAGATCTTTCTAAATCAGAAATTGAGTTAAATTCTATCTGTAATGTAATTGATAATCATCATTTTGACTTTATCGTTTTGTCAGTATGACAAACATTAAAATATTTGGACGTTTAAGAATTTCAAACTAATTAAAATATTTAAGACGAAATCGAGTCGCTACGAACGTTTCAGTACGAAAAGAAAAACATTTTTAAAAATAGTTCACACACACACACACATATAGCTAAAATATTTCGATAAACATCTCAAAAAAAAAAAAATAGCGGAGACATTCACGGAATTCGGTTTGAATTTACGCGCGCAATCGACGCGAGAAAACTCGTCAAAAATGGCGCGCAAACCATCAATTATTCGCTTGTCAAAGGGTCGACGAAAATTTACGAAACCTACACGAATAATTAATAATAATAATAATAATAATAATAAATATATAAAATAAACGCGTAAGATTAAATTATTTGCGCGTCAATTTATTTTTCGTAGTATTTTTTTAATATTTTTTTTTCGATGGGGTTGTATCGTGTGTATATATACATATATGTATATTAATGAAATGATGACATATGCTTTCGAGTGGCCAAAACGATGATAACACGAATAAACTGTCAACCGAAAAAAATAAAGTATATTTAACGTCCTCTCGACAAAGTTGTGTTCACATCTTCATTTCGATCGTCAGCCGTGTCAATTTTTTGTTATTATTAGTTCTCGGCTAAAATCGAATTTATTTATTTATTTTATTTTGGTATTTTTATTTACGCTATATATTATATTTGTACACTGACACATATCTTAATATGTATATTTATTTTTATGACAACCCTTTATTGGATGTTCGAAACGAGTTCCATTAGCGCGAACAATACTCGTTTGCACTTTCGTACAATTTGCGGTTAAATATTTATTAACCCTTCGAAACATTTTGTTCGATATGCTAATGAAACACTTGTTTTTTTTGTTGTACAATATATTCAATAATATATATATATATATATTTTTTTTTCAAACCAATAAGCGTATACGAAACAATTTATTTAATCAGTTATACATATTTACCGATTGTTCGACGTATAATATAAATAACTATAATCAATTGTAATAATAATAACAATGCATAAGTATAACATTCTTATTTATTTAAGCACTGTTATAGATTCGGAAAACTTTTGACCTTTTTTTCGACATCAATTTTTATTGGTCTTTATCGAGAGTCGACGTCCAGCGGGATTATCTAAGCAATACTATGAATTTCATTATCTGCATAGATTACTTCCATTTTTAACTTTGAATTCGTTTAAAATAATTTTATTTAAAACCGTTTGTTACACGAACAAAATAACCATAAATAAATTTAATTAAAAATCTTTAAGAAAACAGCTCATAATTAAAATATTTTTTTTCTTAAATAAAGAGTGATCAAAAAGTAAGGTGAATTTGTTTATAAAATGTAAATTCTTTATTTATTCTTTCAAATCAATTTCATCCCCTTCAAAGTAATCCCCGTCTGATATGACGAACTTTTAAAAACGCTTTTTTCAATCTCCGAAACAGTCGGAATAATCTTTTTCCAGTTTAGCCTTCAAGATGGCCTTTTAAGTTTTCCGAATAATCAGAAGTCGCACGGAGCCAAATCAGGCGAATACAGTGGTTGCGGAACGATATGAGTTGAGTTTTTGTCAAAAAAATCGCAAAGAACCAATGCAGTATGACATGGTGCATTATTGTGATGAAGGAACCAAGAGTTGTAAAAACACGCGTAACTCGGAGACAAATGATGTTTTTTTCTATTTTTGGTTGTTCCGCTCAACGTAAATTTAATTAAAATCAATGATGTCAAATCGCATATAGAAAATATTACGCAATTTAATTAATTGTTATTATATATATATATATATATATATATATATATATATATATATATATATATACATATATTGTATAAACATAAAGTGAATTTAGTTCGTTCATAAAAAGCAATATTTTCGTTCGCAACATGAAGTATGATATACTTTGATATTCAATTATGTATTTATGCAACTTCGCGTCATTGAAATGTCACCGTTCAGATTTATCGCGACGTCCGCGCTTATATAAATATAATTTAATTAAAATTTATAATTTAACGTGTTTATTTAAATTATTATGATATTTCGCGAACGATAAATTGTACGGTTAAAAAAAAATTCGCCTCCATTTGAATTAATCATGGGAACCGAATAAATCGCTAGAGTTGTGCGTATCAAGTTTTCGCTCGTATTATATATATATATATATATATATATATATATATATATATATATATATATATATATATATATATATATATATATATATATATATATATATATATATATATATATACTTTATACCAAAATGAAATATAAAAAAATATATTTTTAAATTAAAAAATATTTATCATCGATTATATAAATTATATATACAGCGCATTTTCTTTAATTATTTCCATCTTTATATGTCAATATTTTTGTTTCGAACTAAGTATTAAAGAATCTTCTATTCTATTCTTACATTAATGTCTTACAATAATATAAAAATAAATTTTATAAAAAGTGAATGTTTCTAAAATATAGATTAATTTTAAATATTTAATGTATTTAGTTACGTTTATATATAAAATAAATGTAATGTATATTAAAGTTGAATTAATACAAATGAACTATTTATTACACTAAAAACAGAATAAATGTAATATATAAGAGATGGCCAAAATGCGGTTCGCGAGTCACATGCGGCCTTTTGAAGGATTATTTGTGATCACTTTTTAATTTTAAAGAATAATTAAAAAATGGATTTAATTTTAATATACATATTTAATAAATATATTTTTTTAATACGTATTTAATTGTGGACTCGCGAAAAATTTCAAATTTTGAAAAAAATTTGACCACTCATATAATATATAATTTACGATGTATTGAAATTATGTTACGCAAGTTGAACGCCGTACAAAATTTATATATAATGTATATAAAAATTAATATATGTGCAATGTATTAAATAATTCATATAAAAAAAAACAAAAACGTTAATTTATACATTGATAATTATTGAATTTTACATACTTTTAATTTTTTTTCATATATATTTTTAAATATGAATCATATTGATAGTATATGAAAATAATATACTTTGAACGTATATATATTATTAAACGTACCTTTGAATGATATATATATATATATATATATATATATATATATATATATATATATATATATATATATATTGCAATAATTGACAAGAGGTCATAATTGGACGGGTTTTATCTTCGTCCGCGTGCAATAAAGTGACTTACGGTTCGACAGGGCCGTAACTCAGTTTGAAAAACTGATAAGGACCGGCTGCGACAATAACAGGCCCCGGTTTCGCGCAGTGAATTATGACCCCCCCGACAATAAGTCCTCGGTTTTTATTGGCCCATCGCGTGTCATTTTAATTTCACCGTTTGCTTCTGATTACGACACGGTGCGCGTGCATCGTACCGCCGTCCTTAACCCTTTATTTACCGAAAAAAAAAAAACGCTCGCTTAATTGCCATTGTAAATTACTAATTATCTTCTATTGTTCTGTCATCGCGTTATCTCAATACACTTATGAGTGTGTCTGATGATGATGGAAAAATTACGATATGTTTTATTTGATATCGAGTTTCGCTCATCGTTCGTTCCACTTTCGCAAGATATTATATTATAATTCACAAGTCAAATTGATTTTTATCAAACGCTTTAGATTTTGATAATATCATATATATTCTGAATTTATTAAATAAAGTGAATATACTAACAAAAAATCAAGTCTTTCATTTATGTACATATACTCAATATTCAATAACTTTTATAATATTAATTTATCACTTGAAATATATTGAAAACAAAATGTTATTGTAAAACAACTTATTTAAAATATGTCTAAAATTAAAAACAATTATATTAGTTTTAAATTTAATTACATATATAAAAATAAAATATTTTTTTGTATTATAATACATTCATCTCAAAAAAGCGCTAATATTATTTTTATAACTGAATACAATTTATCATTATTTTTTCAATGAGACATCATATCAAACTATCTTATATCAATATAAAAATAATTTTATTATTATTTTATTTTTTACATTGAAATAAAATAATAGAAATATCGTTAGTACAATTTTATTTTTTTATAACAACTTGAATAATATAAAACACACACACACACACATATATATATATTAATATATATATATATATATATATATATATATATATATATATATATATATATATATATATTGATATCACAAACTGGATAACACATCAAACATTCCACTGCATAAAACGTTTCCAATATCGGGAACGCTTTGAAATCCGAATATTTTCGATATCTACGCAATTATTCGCACAAGAATTCGCTTTGCAAAAAATACAAATTGAGCTCAATGCAACGGTTGAATCGCGATACAAGTGTGACCTGTATGTATATATATATATATATATATATATATATATATATATATATATATATATATATATATACCATATATATATAAAGTAAATATGGCGAGTGAAACATTTTAAACGTTCATGTTTTCCAACTACCGCTATGCACTATCGTAGCTCTCTCCATTCGCGATAAGATACTGTCACTGTGACGGCGACAGGTAAACACCGCAAATGCTACGGCGATAATTATGACGAAGGTGAAACGGAAGTCGACCTAAAAATATTTTCATTCATGCACCGAATGCACGATTTATCTACGTTACTTCTTAGACTAGAAAAATAAGAATGAAAAAAAAAATACCTACCCGTGTAATCGGAATAAATTTTAGATTCGATCCTATTTCGTTTGTTGTAATATCAAAGTGCTTTCAGTTATATAAAGTATGCTATAACAGTAAATAAAAATAATTTAATGACTGCGAACAAGGACTCACCTGCCCTTATTGGATGTAGGAATAATTTGACTGCACATATAAATGTTAAACATGTTATATATATATATATATATATATATATATATATATATATATATATATATATATATATATATATATTCGCTAATTACTATAATATATATAGAATTTGTCTTCTTATAATTTTTAAATTGTATAAATTTTAATCTGGAAAATAAAAAAAAGATTGTATAAATAAAATATTTTATTTCTATGATAATATCTAAAATTACAAGTGATTAAAATTTACGACAACAAATAAACAAAAAGAATTTTACGATTATATTTTAGGAATGCATAACATTATACTTATTGAAACAAAAACACATATTTGATTCCAATTAGAAAAATATTATTAATTATTATAATAATACTTTATGATTCGTTTTATTTCGTTTAAAACAAAATATTTTATTAATAATCTAATTAGAAATGATGAACTTGAAAAAAAGAGAATTATTATATTATAATATATATTCTTAAAAATAATATAAAATAAAAAAAATTGCATGTTTATGTATATATATATATTTTTTTTTTTTTTTTTGAGATATTTTTTATATCGTATGAGTATTTTAAATATCGCGCCAAGTCTAATTAACAATCGTGCAAGCGCAAATGAGATAGTAACATATTTTGAAATACGATTTTAATATGCGAGAACGCGATGGAAATAGTAAAAGAGCTTCGCGGTATCCGCCCACGTGACAATATGGCCTAGCAGGCGATTGGCTAAACGCAATCAAGCTCCTCCCACGGGCGGCGTTCTAACCGCAAGCTCCGCCCATCGGATACATTATCCTTGCTTTTTTTTTGCTACGCGCAATATATATATGTAAAGCCATTGCGAAAATATAAATTACCCGGAACGCCGCTTCGCTGATAAATCCCGAATAGAAAATGCATGAATTTTAACGACGTCGAAAAAAAATACGCTTGAATTTCTCCGTTTATTGCAAATAAATAGGGAGGGGGAAAAAAAGCATAAACAAAATAGTTCGTATGAAATACGGAAACGAGACGTTTACATATGTTTTTTTATTCACTCTCTCTCTCTCTCTCTCTATCTCTCTATCTTTCATCATTTTGAATGAAAAAAAAATATTTAAAAAATTACAATTATAATTCTGCTAATTCGCATTATCGTCGAAGATTTATCTATCGCCGTTCGGCATTTGACGCGAATTTATTGACGTCATTATCAAACGCAGTCTCGTGATATTTGCGTATAAATTCGCCAGAAAATAATAATAATAATAATAAAAAATCCGAGAAATTAATTGAGATTAATAAATTAACCCCATTTTTTGAGCAACTTTAAAATTGAGCAAAAAAATAAATAAATAAATAATGATAACGTACATATTAATTATTTTATTTATAATCGGTAGATTACGAGTTTAATTTGCGATAAGTTTTTTCAAAATTTAAACTTCATTTCCAATATAAAATAGATTGGTATTTTCAATTACAGAAGAAAAAAAATAGGCTCTGACCTAAAAGGACTGTAACACCACTGATTTATTTAAATATACACTGATTAATCTCGTTAATGTGACGCATATATATATCGTGCTGTGTCACATTAGAAAAGTTTATTGACTCTTTTGTTCTGCAAATACGAGGGTGCATTTCAGTTTTAAAAGTAGTAATTTAAAATTAAAAGTATCGTTAGAACAAAAAAAAAATTAGAACAAATTCATATTTATATATGTGTGTGTATAATTGCGCTCATAAACGTTTTAAAATTGCGCATTAAATTTTTTTTTTACTATTCGTAGGGGTTGCAATTTGTTAACAATGCCAGTGTTGCGATAAATAATTTCGAAATAAATTAAAATTTCAGATTCTCATCGTAACCTTAACGGTAAATTGTTACTTGTGCACTTTAGTTAAATTTAATGAGAAGAAATAAGACTTTTATTATATTATATAAAAAAAATCTTTTTATGTATTATATATAAATATATTGTGTCGTTTTTTGACATATTTATGCGTCGAATTTGAGTTTAAAAAAATGCGTACGAGTTCTGTTTAATATATATATATATATATATATATATATATATATATATATATATATATATATACACATATGTGTGTGTGTGTGTCTTACAATTGCACAAATAAATAATAAAATCAGAGCAATTTAATATTATATTTTATTTTTTATTTTAAATGTGCGCTTAAAAGCGCTCATAAAGCAGCACGATTTTTTAAATTTATTAAAAAAATAATATTTTTAAAAAAAGCGTTAAAATTCTAAATATATTCCAGTCAACTTCAATTAAGCTTATTCTGACTAAAAATAAATCTTATCAGTGGCAAAGATTAAATTTAGAATCTTAACGTTCAATTTATTTCAATTATTTTAGAAACACTTATATTCTGTATATTTTTTTAAAAAAAGATAATCTTTTATAATTATCATTTTAATTTAAACAGTTTTCACCTGATTTTTCTATGTATTTTGTTAAATTCTGTTATCACGTTGTTGTTGAATCATGCGACGTTTCAATTTATGACTCATTTCATGCTTAATAAAATTAATTAAACGGGGGTAAAAATTACACAGTTTTGATAATTTTTAAGCATAACTATATAATTATAAATGAAAATATATAAATAAACTCAATTTTATTAAAAATATTATTACAGACTTGTTAGCAAAATATACTACTGTGATCAAAATATAAGGTGAAAATGTCATTTAAAATTCCCGGGCAGATTCAAAATGTCATTTAAAATCCCGGGAAGACAGGTAAATTATATTTTTTTCCTAGGTTGGTAGAACTATCTACAACATTTGTCAAGCGTCTGTCAAAAAGGTTTAATTATCTTCGAGTTACAAGTGGTTTTACAAATTTTGGTTTCTTCATCACGATCATGAACCACGTCATACTGCATTGGTTCTCCGCTACTTTTTTGCCAAGAACTCGACTCATATCGTTCCACAAGCGCCGTATTCGCCTGATTTGGCTCCATGCTACTTCTGGCTATTCGGCAAACCAATGCGGGGACGTCATTTTGACACGATTGAGAAGATAAGAACTAAATCGAAGAAGGTCTTGAAGGCAATACCGGAAAAAGAATATTCCGATTGTTTCTAGGATTGGAAAAAGTGTTAGTAAATATGCGTTTTATTGGACCGGGATTACTTTGAGGAGGATGAAATTTATTTAGAAAAATTTACATTTTATAAACAAATTCACCTTACTTTTTGATTACAGTGTTATATAAATGCAAAGGACTGTTTATATTTTGAAAAAGTTCATTTAATTTAAAGAAATGTTTGTTTATAAAAATAGAAATGTTATTATATAATCGAGTTCAACGCACTTTCAGTATATTTTTAACTATGGAGTCGAATTGAAAACTCTTCGATTCCAATTGAATATACATTTAAACACATTACATTCTTTCACATAAATATAAGTGTATATATATATATATATATATATATATATATATATATATATATATACTTGTACTTGTATAAATGAATGTTTTAGCGTAATGTTCGTTCGCGTTTAAATATCACCGTTGGCATCTGCCGTGTCCCTTATCAACGCACGGTCGCCAACTTCTGCACCGGATATCATTTTTCAAATTCAAATTAAATTGCCGCGCGCTCATTTGCACCGCGCTTGCGTTGGTAACCGTGTCACTGAATAGGAAAAATGAATAAATCCGACACGAAAACGAAATCGTAATCGCATGAAAACGCGTTTTTTATTCAACGGTCGAAATGCAACGTTCGATTCTATTGCATATTTTTTCACAATATCAAAAAAAAGTATATATATATATATATATATATATATATATGCATATTGCAAAAATATACTCAAATTTATAAATTCGCATTATCTGCGCAATTATAGTAAATTATAATTAAAATTGCTGGCGCATTTCAGTATATTATATTATATTTATGAAAATAGTACGTAGACAATCAGATATATATTGATATAATTATTATAATTATGCACTTATTATGAAAAAAAAATCAGCATTATTTTACGCCATAGGAGGTCCTGATCCTTATTTTTTTCACGGTATTCGAGTACATTGATATTTTTTTAATTTATAAAAATAAATTTAGCCTTTTAAAAAATTAGATACGTCCACAATATATATATATATATATATATATATATATATATATATATATATATATATATATATATATATATATATATAAATAAATTTTTATCGTTATAAATACGATTCATACAATCTAAAAATGCGAATAAAATTTTACAATAAATTTATTACATTTTTGTGAAAACAGGTCGATGTTTAATGATTGATATTCATCTTTATTTATTATAATATTATATAGAAAATTAAAATAAAAACTATATAGTCATTTATTATATAGTCGTGAACTATATGCAAATTTTTAGTTACATACAATTTTTTTTCATATATATATATATATATATATATATATATATCATATATATATATATATCATATATATATATATATATATATATATATATACCATATATATATATATATATATATATATATACCATATATATATATATATATATATATATATATATATATATATATATATATAATAAACGAATTATTAAGAATTAAAAATATAAAAAATTGATGAAACAATATCGTTAAATAAAAGAGGCTGTCATTTTAGTTGTTTCATAAGATCGAGTCACCAGTTCTACAACCGTTTTTTCAAATTAATTATTAAAATCGGTTATATTATAATTTGTTGGCGTCATTATATATTACACTGTAATCAAACAGTAAGGTGAATTTGTTTATAAAATGTAAATTCTTTATTTATTCTTCCAAATCAATTTCATACAATTCAAAGTAATCCCCGTTCGATAAAACGCACTTTTGCCAACGCTTTTTTACAATCCTCAAAACAGTCAGAATAGTCTTTTTCCGTTATAGCCTTAAAGACCTTCTTCGATTCAGTTTTTTTCCTCCTCAATCGTGTCAAAACGGCATCCCCGCATTGGTCTTTTGAGTTTGCAGAATAGCCAGATGTCGCAAGGAGCCAAATCAGGTGAATACAATGGTTGCGGAACGATATAAGTTGAGTTTTTGTCAAAAAAATCGCGTAGAACCAATACAGTATGACATGGTAAAAACACGTGTAACTCATAGATAATTAAATCTTTTGACAAACAGACGCTTGGCAAATGTTATAGACAGTCCTACCAATCTAGGAAAAAAATTACAATTAACTTGCCTTCCTAATACCTGGGAGTTTTAAATGTCAATTTACCTTACTTTTTGATCACAGTATATATATATATATATATATATATATATATATATATATATATATTACAGTTATACGAATGCGCGAAACACTAAAATGTTTTATTGTGTTTGCGCTGAAACAAATTGCCGATAAAGTTAACCGTAAAACGGGTGTTATGAGCCATTTTAATAGAATCGCCGCCATATAAATTTGTAACGTGTCTCGATTATCGATCGGATAGGATTGCACGAATAATATTTGTTTTAATTTTAACCGGCCGGTTACATTTATTTTTTTTTCACATCTCATTCACTGTGCATATATTAAAATTGCCGGGTCAACCTGTTTTTTTTTTTTTTGATTTTCGTACGTTTACATATATATAAATTTTCGTTTAATCTTCATTATTGAGTTATATTTCTTAATTAAAATATTTCATATTTTAAAATTAATAATCACAGTTATAATATTTTATCATTATGAAGGTTGATGATAGTATAAAAATATACAGTATCACATTTTTTTTAATATTTATATCATGTGTTAATTTATTATAATTAAAAATATAAGTTTAAGTTATCTTAGAAGAGATATTCTACATTAATTTATTTTTATAAATATTAAATAAATATTTATTGATTCAAACGACGGATTTTAAGCACTAATATATTATTTGTACAAATTTGAGACAACAACAATATATCTAATTTTCAAATCGTTTCCTTCTGAAAATCTCTATATAATTAATCTAACTCAAAAAAAATATTTTTATTTTATTTAATATTATTATTCAATGCATATCACATCACAAGTAATTCATTATTATCCCAAGTATGTATTTATATTATAACATAAAGGTAGAATAAAAATAAAACGATACGCATTAAACAAACCCTCTTTGAAGCAAAAAAAAAGAATCAAAAGTCGTAAATTCGTACGAATTTTATGGTATATATATATATATATATATATATATATATATATATATATATATATATATATATATTTCGTCGAGTGCGTGCGCAATGGTTAAAATTTGACTTTATCGCGTCGAATCGGATTTTATTTGTTCCTTTTTTTTATTATTTTTTTTTATTTTTCAGTTCGCTCGATTTTATGTACTTTTTTTAAACGTGTTAAAATTAACTCGAGGTTTTCACGAAGTCGTGTAACTAAAGATAAACCCCCGCTGATTGTTAGAAAAAAAAAAAATATATATATATATATATATATATATATTGTATATATACGTAAAGCGTAATAAAAACAAAAATCCGAGACAAATTCGGAATTTATGCGGTTTTTTTTTCGATTTTCTTTTTCTATTGTATACATTCAAAATGAGCGCGCTGAAAATCGAAGTTTACATCTGTAAACGAATACAATTATTTACGAGTCGAATTTGAAAGTCTAATACGAATTAGAAGTGAGCTCTGAACAATTTATGAACGTTCGTTTCCTTTATTTTAACAAATTTAAACGAACTATATCGTATTAAAAAGTTTATTTAGAAAACTGTGAAAAAAAAGTAAATTATTATATTATGCTATTTTTTGATATTGTACAAAAATACTCGAAAATTAGTTGATATTATATATTTTAATTTTAAATATTTTTAAAACTGAAATTATTACGCACAAATAATTTATTGAAAAATGATTTCATATATTACGATTAAAAAAAATCTGTCTAAAGCTATATTGTTAATTACACGGTTATCTTAAAATATTTTTTTATATATTAAACAATTCTAAACACAATATTTTTGAAGATTAATAGTGTTATATAAACAATTTTAACCATTTATTTAACTTTAAATTATAAAAATATTATTCTCATTTTTTCATACTTCAATATAATACAATGTGAAAAAAAAAATATATATATATATAATCATTCTGTTATAAAAAGAATTTTTATAACAGAATTATATTATTATTATTATTATTTTTAATAAATAAATATCGAATATCCATTTTAACAGTGGATACATTTCGTATGGACGATTCTTTACATTTATATTATAATATTATATAATAAAAATGTGTGAAGATATATGCATCAATTAAATGCAAGCATTGTATTCACCGAAAAACATTTCGCGCCGATAAATATTAATTAAACACAATTATTATATAATTTTACGACTTTATTAATTTATTACGTTCGTATAGGAATATGTAATTATTACGAGCGCTTTTCAAACTATTTGTATGCATATTATTTTAATTTAATTTTTTTAAAGGTTTTTTTTAAATTACTCTTGCGTTTATACAGGTATAATTTGTACTGCTTTTTTCTTATATATATATTTTAATGCGGTCGTTAAAATAGAAGAAAAAAAAAACAACTTTTTTAACACGAATTTTACTATGGGTTCATCGTCGCGCACACGGGAAGCCGAGAACGAACAAATATGTGCTTTTCGATTAAATATTCAAATAAGAGCTCAAAAAAAAAAAAACAAAAAAAACGAGCATATTCTCACACTGATATTGAACTTGAAAAAGTACCGGATGTATTTATTGCCAAGATATTGCGAGCGAACACCTCATATTAATTCCTAGATGTACAGGGGGAATCGAAAGTAAAACGCTCGTACGTTTTTTTTTCTTCTAACATTTGAAACTTGATTCCGCTTATCTCTTTTTTATAGATAAGTAATAATGACAAGAATAATATATATTGAATATAATTCACATGCGTTAATAATCGTTTGATAGTAAAAATATTATTGTTTATTATATAAAATATTTTAAATTATTCAAAATCAATATTACATTTATATATATGAAAGTTGAACAGTTTATCAATTTTTTTAACAGAAAATAAAATATGAGACAATTTTTTTTTTTTGATTGACGGGTAATGGGTTCAAAATATATTATATCTATTATTAATTTACAGATATTATATAAATCTTTAAAATATTATAAATATATATATATATATATATATATATATATATATATATATATATATATATATATATGTCTTAATAAATAAATATTTGATACACAACTATTTAAATAAATAATGCAACAAATTTATATTTTTATATATGTAATTTTTCAAAAAATTGATGTTTTATTAATTTTTGAGAAAAGTGTTCAGTTTTTTTTTAATTTATAAAAAATAAATAAATTAATAATCGTTCACATAGAAATACCAGCATAGTAGAAAAATTTATAAATAAGTTTAATAAAAAATATATATATAAACTTTGTAATATAAATAAATGATTAATTGTATATATTATTTATATGAAATTTGCAATTAAGAATCGAGTAAGTTGAATAAAAAATAAATAAATATTGATAAATTGAATGTGATAAATAAATATATTGATTAATTTAAAATAGCGTTACTTAATTTTGTCAATATATATATATATATATATATATATATATATATATATATATAATAGATAGTTGAGAAATCGCTGCAAACTTATAAAATCTCAGATTGTCAATCATATTTAAGATTATTTTCCGTTGCGAATCACAGATGTCGTTTGCAATATTTATTCGTTCGCATCATAATAATTTGCACAGCATTTTTTTAAAGCAATTTATGTTACTTTTTGACGTATATATATATATATATATATATATATATATATATATATATATATATATATATATATATATATATATATATATATATATATATATATATATATATAATTATGTCGGGCATAAAATAAAGGAAAACGGGAACGCGTCCTTTTTTTAATAGAGTTCCAAACCTAGATGCGAAAACGCCCGAAGGTCTTCGAATTCGGACATAATTTATGTGTTTATTTGGGATCACATAAATCACGAAAAGAACGTAAATCTATTCACTCTGGATTTTTTTTATTCTATACCGCGTTTTATTTCAACTCTATCAGGCCACTTGGCGCTTTTTTATTTCTTACTTCGTTTATTTACCGTCATCAAAGTGAAAAAAAAATACGTCGGAATGGCGTTCATTATGAAGGAATAAAACCTTAATCATCGACATCTTTTCATCTGCCGTTAAATTTGTACAACAAATCGTTAAACGAGTACGAGTACATTTTTCATTTTAACGTTCGTTGGTTTTTTTTTTTTTTGATTTTTTTTCATTGATTTCTCTTTACATTTTCAATATTGTTTTGTGCCGTTATCTTGTTTTTTTTTTTAACTGTCGATTGTGTAAATAAAAAATATAGCCGAGATGGGGTATCGTCGACCCCGACCGGGTCATTTTTGTCCTGTTCGACGATCGGTATGACTTAATAATGCGGCCATATTAGGCGAACGACGACAGAACAATACTGCAGGGTCACTGAGGTCATTAAGGGGTCGCCGGTTTATCTGCGACCCCCCGAATCGACCCACGTTCAACAATAATATAATAATAACGCTTGCTTGTATATATATATATATATATATATATATATATATATATATATATATATATATATATATATATATAAGCAAAAATGAAAATATTTTTTTTATTTTCATTACAAACAAAAATTTTGTAATAAATGAAAAAAAAATATTTGAGAATCCGAGGTTAACAGGTGTCTCTACGGCGACTCTTCAACGTATAAATATTATATGAGGTCTGCGTAATAAAATCCATGTAAATACAAAATTAAAAAATAAAAATATAATTTTCATGATTAATAATTTATTTTATAAATAATTTAAAATATTTTTCTTCTATCTGCAATATAATATAAATCGGATTCTATTAGAAGTATCTTATAATTATTGAAACAACCTAATATTAATAGCAATATAGTTATTTTTATCACTAAAATATCAATTCGTTTATATTCAAACATATAATATATATATATATATATATATATATATTATTATTATAATTCGTCGACTGTTAAACGTCGCGTTTAGTGCAAATATTTTGAAAATGTGTGTAATTTTAAAGCCGCGTTTTCACTTTCAGATTATATATTATACAATTACGAGACGATAATCGTTCGACTTACAGCGGTGCATCATCACGCATCGACAATTATGTTATGCTTCTGTTTCTGACCAAGTTGTTTTGACCCGGTTTTTATTGGATGCCAACGCATTAAGACTGGTCCACACGATCATATCAACTTTTGAAATATTTTTTTTTCTCAAAAAAAAAAAATGTTTTTGAATTTTCTGAATAACCATCATAATATTTTATTTTTTCATCAAAAATATTATATTTTAAAATGCTGAAATTGAATTTATATAGAAAAATAATATATATTAAATTTTAATGTCAATCAAATTTCTCACAATTGAAAAATTTATTTATATTTTGTCATTTTTTAATAAATAAAACAAAATATACTTCATAGAATTACAATACTATGACGATTATTATTTTTGTAAACTTTTATATAAGTTTCACTTATATTATATGTTTGTATGGATGTAATTTTATAATCGATTTTTCGATCGCTTCCCAATATCCGATTTAAACGAAATTTTGCATATTTGCTCACTTTCGATGACAATGCAAGAATCGATTAATAGTAATTAATTATATCGTTTTTACAATATAATTACCACTAATAATGAAAAATATTTTTACATTAATCAAAGAATTTATTCAATATATATCAGTCTTAAAATGTATTATATTTTTCAAAAAAAAAAAAAACATCTGTATTGAAATTTAATCATAATAATTTTAATAGAATTTATATATTATTTAGTATTATAAGAATTTCTTAATTCAATAAATATATAAATAAGAAAGGTCGATGTGAAGCAATCTTTACATCGACAGTGAAAACGCACGACTGAACCAGTGACGCATATACACACAGTTTTCTGTCGGAATATCGCTCTTTCACCGCAATTTTTCAACCGACACGTGCTGAATATGACAAAAAAAAATATATAAAAATCGACTCCGAACATTTTTTTTTCGACTCCAATTCTTCTCCGCGAACGAATTAAAACTTGCCAAATCGAACGAAAGACAGTCGCTCGGGTCGTTAACCGATTCGACGGTGACATAACGAGGTGAAAGAACGAACGTAATTCGTTCACTACAAGTTATTTTTTATATATATATAAATAATATTATTATTATTAAGACGCACTAAGAAAGACGACCGTTTGCCGAAACGAAAGGAAATCGACGATCGGATAAAAAATATATATATATAATTAAAATAAAATGTTGTACACAATTGTCAACGTGCAAATAATTTACGTAATAGAAACGTTTACGCAATTTTATAGATCGATAAAACATACGTAACATTGTATAACTAGACAGTTTAAATTGTTTTTTTTTTTTTGAACATTGCTATCAAATAAATTTTATAAAGACTGTGTCTAGTTTAACAATCTTTTTTAAATAGTAATATATCGATTAAATCGTAACATTGTATAAATTAACGATTTAATCAGCATTGAAGTTATAAAATCATTATTAAATACATCTAAATATCGGTTTTAAACATGTTTAAAAAAAGAAAAGAAATTTATAAAAAGTTTCAAAGTTGCATTATTTTTAGCGCATCATTTATTATATTTCGACAAAATAATTAACGTTTTATCTAAAAAATTTTATTTTAAGTTCTATAAAAAAAAATTGAGATAACTGTGTCGTAAATATTTATTTTTTCTCGATTTAGACTTTAGAATCGTAGCGTTAAATTTATGAAAAAAATCGCATAAAAATAATTTAGATATGAGTACATACATTTAAAATTCAAAAAAATATGCTTCAATATGATGTCTGTCTAAAGATGTAAACACATTTATATTTTCTAAGAAATAATATTATCATTTTTACGACCCATTCATTATATATTTATTCGGCGATTATATTATATTTCAAGGTGGTTTATCGTTGCCATATTTAGATGTAATGATATATGATATTTTTCAGACTTTATTTGTCAACGTCTTTTTAGTCAACATATAGCTGTGTTCACAATATTTATTTGATTACATATATAATTATATCTTTATTCCTTGTTAATCGCAAAAATCAAAAATAAAAATTATTATGATATAATTAGTTACATATAGATGTAAAAAAAATGTTTTTTTTTTATTAATTTTACGACAATTTTATTATCCTATTTCGTTGATTATTATTTCGAATTAATTACTATATAGGTTTTAATTACGTTTTACAAGACACATAACGACCGTGTAAAAAAAAAACCACCGTTATGACACATGTACTACATCTCGACGCGTACAAAACGGTAATAAAAAGTACAACCGATAACAATCGGACGTTAATGTTTTAATTCGGATAATATGATCGCCGGTTAATTATTATATTTGCTTTAAACGGGGGAAATTGGGG
Organism: Leptonema lineaticorne; assembly: GCA_024500535.1. NCBI lineage: Eukaryota > Metazoa > Arthropoda > Insecta > Trichoptera > Hydropsychidae > Leptonema > Leptonema lineaticorne. The sequence goes on from JANIJI010000065.1 coordinate 11,425,286, forward strand.
GGGGGAATGAAACGTTGCATTTTCAATTGAATCGAATATTATTCATTATTATGACACGCGAATGCGTATAGATATTTCAATAATGACAATTATGATTAAGCAATTTTGTTTTTGTTCGTCGTATAAAAGCAATAACAGTGGCGTCACTAGGAAAAATTACGATAGTACGAGTTATGATATGAAATTTATAGTTGGCATATATGATCAAAAAGTAAGGTGAATTTGTTTATAAAATGTAAATTTTTTATTTATTCTTCCAAATTAATTTCATTCCCTTAAAAATAATCCCCGTTCGATAAAGGGCACTTTTGCCAACGCTTTTCCATGTTCTCGAAGCAGTCGTAATAGTCTTTTTTCGGTATAGCCTTCAAGACCTTCTTCGATTCGGTTTTTATATCCTCAATCGTGTAAAAACGGCGTCCTCGCATTGGCCTTTTGAGTTTGCCGAATAGCCAGAAATCGCACGGAGCCAATACGGTGAATACAACGATTGCGGAAAGATGTGAATCGAGTTTTTGATAAAAGAAAAAGTCGCGAGCAACCAATGCAATATGAAATATGAAATATGAAAGAACCAAGAGTTGTAAAAACACGTGTAACTCGAAGATAATTAAACCTTTTGACAAACAGACGCTGGACTGTCTATAACCACATTGACGGTCCTACCAATCTAGGAAAAAAATAATTTACCTTAGTTTAGGGAGTTTTAAATGACAATTTCACCTTACTTTTTGATCACAATAGTATATTAATAATTATTAAAAATAAGTACGATTGTGATACTAAAAATATCATAAAATACATCCACGAATTATAAAAAATAATAATAAGTTAAAATTTAAAAAATATATATATTTTAATATAACATAATGATATTCGCATATATAATTTTATATATTTGCGACATTTGATGTAATAAAATTTGATAACGAGTCCGCTGTTAAATATTTATATGTTTATAAATTATTATATAAATATAAAACGAACATTCACACAATTAAATTCAAGATTTTTAAACATTCGCGTTATCTGCGTGTAAATAAATTATACTCATTAGAAGTATTTATTTTGAACGTTCACTTTTAAAGTACCGAAAGTGATTTTTTTTTGTAATAGCGAAGAAAAGGCATCACTATTTTATATTATACAGATATGTTTATTTAACGGTTATAATTAATTTATTTTCGTAATTATGCTTATTATTATAATATTTTTATATGCAAATTCATTGAATCGTTAATTAGTAATATAAAAAGATTGGAAAATTTCATTCATAAATTAATGTGATGTTTCATAACGGTTAATATTTAAAATTCGTTACATTTATACAATTGTTAATGGCTAAAATATTATTTATTTACAAGTGGACCAGTGTGCGGATGACGTCAGCGTGAGAGCGTGAGCCGTTCGGCGCGCGTCGTCGTCGGCACTAACATTTTATATGTATGTTTTTTTTTATTCATAAAAAAATAATCGATAATGTTTAATTTAAAGTTTTGAATGATAAGTAAAAAAAATCATAGTGAAACTACGATTTTTTAATTTGACAATTATAAAATATAAATATTTTTTTTAAACGGTTATAATTATAATTTATTTTCTGAAGTTTATAAGTCTATACATAGTTAAGCAGATCAGTCAAAACAATTCATCTCCTTCCAATGCAGTTCAGATAAGCTAAAATATTGGAAACCCCTGATTTTAATTGCGTAATTAAACATGGTGACTTGATAATTTTTTAGTTAAAAAAAAACATTCAAATGACATGAAATTAAAAAAAATCAATCGAAAAATTTTGGCCTATGAATGAACATTTTTTTTATTTCTCTACTTATTCATTTCCACGTTTACTACACGCTATAATGTCATAGAATTAAATTTGTGAAATTTTAGAAAATGTCGCTTCTCTTTGTTAATAGAGAACAAAAAATATATTACGAATCGTCTCAGGAATAATGGACAGGTATCATTTGGACAAATCGTGCTTCAAAAAAATGTATAATAATGAAAAAAAAGAAAAGAGGAGCGATTAAAAGAAATCAAAAATGCATTCACGAAAGAGAGAGAGAGAGAGAGAGAGAAATGAGCGAGTCCAAAACACCAAAAATTGTGTACGGACCCATTTATTTCGAATCGAAAACGTAAAAGAGTAGCCGTAATTGGTAATGACTTTCACCGTTGCTCGTACTTCGACGTGTAACGTTAACGAATTCGTACTCGTGATGGCCTCAGTTGACAATTATTCAGAATATTTTATAAAAATAAAATAAATATTTTTATATGGGATTCTTTATTATTTCAAAACTATTTATATGCATAAAATTACATATATAATAAATAATATATAATTAAAATAATTGCTTAAAATTCGAAATGAATTAGTGAGTATTTTTTTATTTTTTGGATCTGTATAATAAAAATAAATAAATTTAATATATATTTTTTTTGCCAAAGTTTAAATTGATGTGTAAAAAAACAAATATAATTTATAACAGGAAATAATCGTACAGAAGATACCGTATTGGCTTTCTCGCGTTGAACCGTCGCTTACATGATCAAGGCCAATATTCTTTCTTGGTCATAAGTGTTGCCAGGTGTTTAATTTATTATATATTTCGATCGGAAGTCGTTCTCGGCAAAATTGTAATGGATTAAAAACCGCAAAAAAGAAACGATTACGAAATTTATTATTAATATTATTTATTAACAAATAAGTCCGCGCAACACCGTAGTTCGCAATGCGCATTTAATCGTTCGCGCGGCGAAAGTTAGAATTCTGAAAATCTTCGGATTCTGAGGCGATCTCGCGCGCATTTTACATAATTGTTTTTCATTTTAATTTTTTGATTGCGGTACAATTTCTTTCACTTCGAACGAATCACCGTCGCCGCGTAGAAAGGCAAAATCGCTGATGACTGAATTGAATGTCACCTGTTTTATTTTTATCTTTTACACGCTTTTGTATTTATTTATTTGTCGGACGTTCTCATTTTTCTTTATATAAATCGATATATTATATACATCGCATTTTGTGCGATAAATCAATGAAAAGACGTTCGTGGCGACGCACATGTTCATTTCAACAATATGATATAGTTTTAAATTCATATGACAAAACGACGTCTTATTGTTAATAAAAAAGTGAAAATATACAAATCGTATTACATGGATTTAAACCCGGAACAAGTACACTATTACCGACTAGACACTATCGTAGATGTCAAATAAATATTTATTGTATTATATTAATGTTATTATATAAAAGTCGATAATGTTATATTGTTTTAGTTAGCAGCTGCGAATTTAATTCGATTCCACTAACCGGATATAAAACATCGTTTATTTATTTGTTTACCTTTTTAACTTATAGATAAAACCGACATGTAATGGAAAATTTAATGTTTTGTCGTTCGATTCAATAATTTAAATTCGTTGTACTTTAAAAAAAAGTATTAACTTTTATAATGTTATGTAAATGTGATAATATACATTATTATATCGATATCTTTTTTATAATTTACATTATCTTATATATTATATATAATGTCTTGATATTTAAACTTGCAATTTATAAACTACAGGGTTGTCACAAATGCTTAACACATTACACTAAAATTTAAACCAATATCTAAACATACAATTTTTACACTCTATTTCAAATTAAGATAAATAATTAATTTCAAACTATTTATTACATATATCAACATTTTCATTATTATTTAAAATACAAAATAATATATCTAGATATAAAGTTAAGATCAGTGATTTCATTAATTAAGATATTCAAAATAAAACATGAATGATTTGTATATTAATTTAAAATATTACATAAAAAACAGCATCTAAAAAAGAAATACGAGTTTAAAACTATATATCAGAGGTGGTTAGACTGCGGTCCTTTGAAGGATTATTTGTGGCTCTCGATAAATTTATCCGAGTTCCCTTTTCATTTTTTATTTTAAAGAAATACAATAAATGTGTCTTAATATTTAAATAAAATACACATATTTTATACATTTATTTATATATTTTCAATAAATATAATTTCTGTAAAAAAAATAATTAATAACATTTCAAATTTTTAAAAATGACTCGGACTATCAAGAAGCTTGACCATCTCTATTACAATATATATATATATATATATATATATATATATATATATATATATATATATATATATATATATATATATATATATATATATAATATTCCAAACGCGTTCGATGCGGCCCTGTATTTTTCGTATAATCGCCGCTCAGCATCTCGGAAGAGAGGCCTTTTCCCGTCAACGGTAATGGTCATAATATGAATTAAGAATGGCCAAAGAAAAAAAAAACGATGATACGCCGCCGACCGGATAGAAAACAACAATTGTCTTTAGAGCGCGTTATGTTAACGAGATCGCATACATTTTTACATAATACATAACGATATGGCCAAGAAAGTCGTTTTACTTTTACCGTTATTTGCCGTTATACAGTGTCTATTTATTTTATTATTATTATAATTTTTTTTTGTAAATTCGTATATATATATATATATATATATATATATATATATATATATATATTTATTTATTTATATATTTACATCTAATTATTTTTCATTTTTCCGTTTTCGAATGCATTTTTTAGTCGTTATCGTTGCGAAAATACAGATTAAGTTGAGATCGACGCGCTTTTTTTTCGAGGTCTTTATCGTTAAAAGTGGATCAAGCGCCGTGTTTTTTTTTTTGAGAAATAATCTTGAACTTTCTTTTTTTTATCAACAGTCTAAAAGTTATATAAAATCACCGTATAAAATATCACATTTAATATACATATAAATTAAAAGTCTATTTTGCGATTCATTTTTACAATCGAGCCACCAGTTCTATACTTAACTATCTACTGGACATATCGTACCTTTTTCATTATATTTTAATTAATAAATTCAATTCTAAACTATGAAAATAACGAATTAATATATGTATGTGCATGTTTATGCGCATGTAATGGTTATTACAGAAATTATGAGTGTAATTTTGATAATTTGTATTTACTCTCTATTTTCAATCAGACCACACTATATTTACAATCAATAGTGTAATTAATAATTATATTAAAATAATATACTATGAATTATTATAATTGATGGAGATTATTATGTATATTAATTATATTGACATTGCACGTGAATACAATATAATATCAAAATTGATAAATTATAAACAAAATAATTAGGGAAAAAAAATAATTAACAGATATTTTAAATATTAATAATTTATTATTATTAGATTAAATAACTTTTTTCTTTTTTTGGAAAAGAGTTGATGAAAATCTTTTTTGCTATCGCTGTAAAGAATCACTTGAAACTTTTCAGAAAGAGAATGCTGCTTTCGGTTTAAACTTCGTTTAAAGTATTTAAAGTAGAAAGTTATAAATTGACCTAAAATCAAAATAATTGGTATTTCTTTAAAAACATACATTATTATATTATATAAATTTATCATAATTTTGTAAAACACGCATAAATAATCAGCAACAAGAAAACTTTTTTTATATCCATAATTATTAATTAAAGCTGCCGAATCTAGTATTATAACACAGTGATAAAAAAATAGGGTGAATTTGTTTATAAAATGTATATTCTTTATTTATTCTTTCAAATCAATTTCATCCTCTTCAAAGTAATCCGTTCTCGAAACAGTCGGAATGGTTTTTATTCGGTATAGACTTTTTTCGATTCGGTTTTTATCTCCTCAATCGTATCAAAACGGCATTCCCGCATTGGCCTTTTAAGTTTTCCGAATAGCCAGAAATCGCACGGAGCCAAATCAGGCGAATATGGTGGTTGCATTATTTGAATAGTATTTTAGCACAATAAAAATAATTATTTCTATAATTAAAAAATTGTAAAAAATATGTAAATGATTACACCTGTTTATATTCAAATGTGTACACAAGTTTGTGAAGTAGGGCGTTACTACTAAATTATCAATATAGCCTTTAAATAAATCTAATCGTTCAATAAATATATAGATAATTTTTTTTATTAATTATTAATATTTTAAATTTATCTGTTGTATTATTACACACACACACATATGTATATAAATGTTAAAAAAATTCGAATGTGCCAAAGACGAAACCGATCGGTTATGCAAATGTGCAAATTTACACATATTTTTTTTTCATCTATCGTTTACGTATATATATATATATGTATAACGAGAACACACATACACATGCACGCCGTCGATATATACATATTCGAACGTGAAATGTGTTGAATGAAGAATGCCAACATTCTCTCGCCGATGAGAGAAGGTAAAGCTTTATAAGGCGGCCGTTTCATGTTGCGAACATCAATTCGCATCAGACAGCTCCAGTAACACCTGAAAACAGAGCATCATCACCTCATCAAACACATCAAAATCATCGTCATGACTGTCATCGTAAGCGATCCTTTGTATATATATATATAAATATATAATATTTTTTTCGTTGACCTCGTGCGTAATTAATTTTATTCACGTTCGCTCATTTCGCACATTGATCACTGTTAAACTTTTGACCCTTTAAGCACTTTTATTATTATCCAATGATGAAAATAATTGTCGTTTGTTGAACATATCCTCAAATTTATCATATATCGTATGCATTTATTTTGCACGATTTATTGTATTTGCCGTGTAAAAAAAGAGTTGTATATATATATATATATATATATACGTGATTATCGTTATTTTCAGAAATCTTTCATCGTATTATCGTTGGCATATTGTGCTTTCGCTCGTCCAAGTTTGGAACTTCACGGCGGAGGCGACGGCGGTTACGGCGGTTACGGCGGTTTGGGCGGACACGTGGAAACAACGCACTCTGAAAGCACTAAACCGTATCATGTGCCCGTAATAAAACAGATTGGCGTACCCGTACCACATCCAGTACCCGTTGCCGTACCGCATTATGTAAAAGTGCCAATACCGCAACCTTATCCCGTTCATGTTACAGTCGAGCAGCCGATTCACGTGCCCGTATATAAGGTAAAATTTTTCATTCAATCTCTATATCGCTATCGATCATTATAATTCAAGCCGGTTAATTGTACGATTTGCATTAGCGAAATCGTTTTTATATCAACATAATATTATGCGTATGCATATCGGATTTTAATCGCACGAATAATAGATTAACATAGTCAGTTTTCTATTTTTTTCTTTCTCGTACGAGTGTTTGGCGAGCGTGAAACGATTGCATTTTCGTTTTGTTTCGCTGCTTTTTCTTTCAACCATGAAATAATATATACTATATATATATATATTTATATTATTAGTTTCTTTTTTTTTCGTTTTTTACAAATAATATTTATTATTAATATAAATCATCGTTCAATATAAATTTAAATACGATAAAATTTGATAGAGCGATATGAAATTTTATTTAAAGCGCACATTTTCATAAATAATAATATATTTATTTATATATACGTAACAAAATTCTATCTATGGAGATACGTGAAATTATGTCAGAACATCGTAAATACTGTTAGTACACTCATTCGCTTTAAAAATTTACAATATTTAAAAAATAGTGTTTTTCAAAGTATAATTACTTTATTAAGTCGTCTATTTCTATAGTAAAAAAAAAATTATATTCAATTTGATACTAGAATTTTGTGAGTATTTATACAACAATTGAACAGATCTTCGACTATCGACAAAATGAAATTGTAACTATAATATTAAGAAAAAACTTGTGAAACAAGGTTATTATATATGATAGTAAAAATCTGATATACAATATTTAAACCGAGAACGGTTTCGCATGGCATTTTTTTAAAGTATATAAATTTTATATTGTCGTAAAGCGTTGAGATTTCAAGGCAATATATATTATTGTGACAGTTGAAATACTCCACGGGGAGCGTGAAACATGGTTCTGGTAAGGTAATTAGTTAATGAAAAACCGGTCGAAAAAAAAAATACGTATTAAAAAAAATGCCTCACGACCGAAAATATTATAATTTCGTGCACTGCACCCGACCGGTATTAATTAAATTAAACGAAATAACCGGTAATATTATTATCGTTATTATTATTATTATTATTTTTTTGTTTTGAACGGGGCGAAGTTTAATTTGACGATTGTATTGTTATTATTGCAGGTCGTACCGCAGATCGTAGAAAAACCGGTGCCTTACACTGTCGAAAAACCGGTGCCATACGACGTTGAAAAACCGTATCCCGTCGAAGTGGAGAAGAAAATCGAAGTTCCTGTGCCGAAACCGTATCCGGTTCATGTTCCAGTTTACAAACACATTTTCCATCACACTGGAGGAAAACACGGTGGCGGATGGAAACATTAAATATTTAAATTGTCATCATTATATCGATTAAAATCACTCGAAAAACGTAAGCAAAAAAAAAATCATTGTTCTCTAGATACAAAAAATAATCAATTTAAAAACGCTTTATGATAAATTCGTCTTATTGAAAATGCTAATATTCGATTCTCACTAATCTTACAGGATTCTCTCGTACTTGTTATATATATATTAATAATTGTTGATTATTTATAACAATGTGATATTTCTATTATTATTATTATTATTGTTGTTGTTGTTTTTTTTTGTTATTTGTTATGTTTGTATTTTTCTAAATAAAACAAATGTAAGAATTGTAATATGTTTATATTTTTTTATCGTGCACTTTCTACGTTCACTTGTATAGATCAATAACCATTATCGTGCCATATATATATATATATATATATATATATATATATATATATATATATATATATATATATATATATATATATATATATATATATATATTAATTATATTAAAAAAAATATTTAAATATCATAATCGACGCAATGTCCATGAGAGACAACTGCGTCGAAAGTGCATATATATATATATATATATATATATATATATATATATATATATATATATATATATATATATATAATGAAACGTAACGCTATTTGTAATATCATATAATGTTACAGTAATAAGTGAGCGAAAGAAAAAGGGGACTAAAAAAAAATAAAAACGAGCATATCTTGAGTGAAAGCAATTCGCCAAGCTATCTCATATAAAACCGGAGATTGTCTCGAAGTATCCGAAGACGGAAAAACCCGGTTTTTTTTCAGCTTATATATATATATACATATTTTTTTTGTCATAGAAAATAAAATGGCGTAACGGGATTGTAATTACTTTCACTGTCATATTATACAGGGAAAACATAGTATAAATATGACGATCGTAATTTGTATACCGTTAATAGATATAAAGAATCTCGTTGCTTTTACGATATTATATATCGGATTACAATTAGATTGATGATATTTTTTTTTTGTTATTGTATTGATTGTATATATCTATATTTATACGTGAAAGTATAATATATAAGAAAGGAAGGTAAATTGCATACGTTCAAACCGGTTTTTGTGATTGTTAACAATTTTACTCGATACTATTACCGATCGTATAGAGAAAATGTCGTTTATTCTTATTTATTTCATCTTTTAAACAATGATTCGATTCCTATCTTTTATGTACGTCATTAAACCACCGAAAATGTACATAATATTGTTTTTTATTTTAAACAAAAATTAAATTAAATATCGAAATACTATTGTATATACTGTGATCAAAAAGTAAGATGAAATTGTCATTAGGAAGGAAGGCAAATGGTAATTTTTTCCTGGGTTGGTAGGACTGTCAATAATATTTGCCAAGCGTCCGTTTATAAAAAGGTTTAATTATCTCTGAGTGACACGTGTTTTTACGACTCTTGGTTACTACATCACGATAATGCACCATGTCATACTATATTGGTTCTTCGCCATTTTTTTTTACCAAAAACTCGACTTATATCGTTTCGCAACCACCGTATTTGCCTGATTTGGTACCGTGCAATTTCTGGCTATTCGGCAAACTCAAAAGACCAATGCGAATCGAAAAAGGTCTTGAAGGTTATACTGAATAAAGACTGTTTCAAGAACGGATTACTTTGAAAGGGATGAAATTAATTTAGAAGAATAAATAAAGAATCAATATTTTATAAATAAATTCACCTTACTATTTGATCGCAGTGTTTTATATCTTTATATCGACTAAGAAATTTTTCATATGTTTATTCTAAATAAAAATATATAATATTTTGTGACAAAATGAACGTTTGAATATATTATATAATACGTATTATAATAACAATAATACCGTAAAAAACATCTCGCATGACGAACATCGAACGAGACATAATCCGAAATTGAATTCCGTGTGCGGGGAAAATTCGCATTTTCCCGACGAAACGATCTTTTTTTTTTTAAGAAAAATCGCATAAAGCAATTTTCCATGTGTTGCGCACGTTCATCTGCGGGGCCGTTTCAAAAAATTTAAAATTCCAATCGAGGACGATTTTCACGTGTCGTTTCTTTTTTCTCGTTTTCGGAATCGGTTTATATTCGGAATTTTACGATCGTTTCCGCTTTTATTTCACGATTGGCAATTATATAGCGATTTTTAACGTTTATTTGCACGCGCACATAAACACTTGTCTAAAGGCGGCATCTGGCTAGAAAATTTAAATAATATTTTAATTGATTCTCTTCGTTTTAATAAACTTTATAATTGATAATATCGATCATATAAATATTATTAAAACTTATATTTCACACTATATAATAAATATTAATCAAAAGTAAACCAATAAAATTTGTCATCTATTAATTATTTCAGAATTTAATTGATGAAATATTTTGTGTTCATGTTCAAGTCTGGCGCCGGCATTGATGCAGTTAAATTTTGACGCATATAAATGTACGTGTTCGAACAGGGAATGAAATTAAACCCGCAAAATGGACGCTCGTAAAATGTCTTCTATGTAGAATTTAACGCAATTTTCTTTTTTTTTATTTAACGTTTTCTCCCCATTTTACGAGCAATATAACTTTTTCCTTTCCTTTACCGAAAAATTTACAGCTCATTCTCTAGTATTATACTAGATTTGAAATTCTTTTACAGATTGCTGAAAATTTTGTTCTATATATTCTATCAATTTTATTACAAAAATATTTTTTTATAATACATACAATATTTTATCAAACGGATTTAATTTTAAATACATGTGATGAAAAAGTAAGGTGAAATTGCCATTTAAAACTCCCGGATAAGAAAGACAGGTAAATTGCATTTTTTCCTGTCTATAATATTTGCCAAGCGTCTGTTTATCAAATGGTTTAATTATCACCGAGTTACACGTGTTTTTACGACTCTTGGTTTCTTCATCATGATGCAGTATAACCATATCATATTGCATTGGTTCTTCGCGACTTTTTTGACAAAAAATTGACTCATATAGTTCTGCGATCACCGTATTCGCCTGATTTAGCTCCGTGCGACTTTCTGGCTATTCGGCAAACTCAAAATGCAAATGCGGAGATGATTCGGTTTTTATCGTAGAGATAGAAAACGAATCGAAGACGTTCTCGAAGGCTATATCGGAAAAAGACTATTCCGACTGTTTCGAGGACTGGAAAGAGCGTTAGCATAAGTGCGTTTTATCAGACGAAGATTATTTTGAAGATGGTGAAATTGATTTGAAAGTATAAATACAGAATTTATATTTTTTAAACAAATTCACCTTACTTTTTGATCACAGTGTTATATACGAAATAATACGTAAATTTAAGTCGGCATGAACTGATTAACGAGACGATTTTAAATTCTTATACAGCATCGAATGTAACAAATTTGAACATGATAAGATGATAATCAGTTTTCGATCTCGAATAGCCGGTATCGATTTCCATCCTCAGTTAAAGTTCACATTAATTAAACAGACTACTCGAAAACAACAACAATATATATATATATATATATATATATATATATATATATATATATATATATAATATAGGACAAATACGCGTTATTTTAAAGCGAATACTGTAAACCTGTAACGTTATACCTTTTTGCGGATTCGAACACGTAAACTTCGATGTAAAAAAAAAAGAGAAAACGTCGAAAACCTCTACTTGTTCATGTTGTAATGCATCCAACAAGGAGCTCGTGTCCATTTAATTTTCACCGTGGTCATCCTTTTATAAACCTCCATTTTCAAACTTCTGTTAGTTTATTTTACGCGTCTGTGCGTTATTTTCGTTTATTTTATTTTATTTTTTCAACGCTCGAGCAAAGACTTCTTTCGCCTTATTCGAGTAACAAAAGAGTCAAATCGACAAATTAACGCCGCTCGTTTCCAATGGGGAAATTTGTCTCGTGAAATCCAGGGACGAATTCGATATATTATCGATGTACTCTAATAAGACTTCATTATTATATATAAATTTAAAAAACACACATAAAAATATAATAAAATTTCTTTTTTTTTTCGATTGAGTTAACATCATATAATAAATTTTCAACAATAATATTTTTTAACAACAAATCATATAATAATTTAAAATCATATTTAAATTTAAATTTATTTTCAAAAATTACATTTTCAATCGAATTGAAAAACACTGATCCAATTGTTAACATATTTGTTAAGTATACTACAAATCCGAGTTCAAATTCTTGGAATATTCATTGCATATTTGTGAACAATATTGTATTAAATAAATGTATTAAAAATCATATATTTTTTTTGAAGTTTATATATATATATATATATATAACTTAATTACGATTTTACAAAATTTCATACGAATAAAATGAGCTATTTATATTTTCAGTTCATCCCTGATCGATATATGTATATAATAAAATAAAATGCGCTTCGATTCGAAACCAAAAACGTTTCTCGGAATCGTGAAAAGTTTTATTAAATCACACTCTAACAGGGAGGTATTAAGGGGGAGGGCATGGTAAATGGTTAATTCGAAATTTTATGGAAAAAAAGAACGTCTGGAATGAGGGGTTGGGGAGGGGGGCAGGGAGGAAATGAGGAAAAAAAGTCGGATTTTCGACGTCGTAGAATGACATTATGTAGCCGCATTTAATTACGCGCCGAATTCGCTCGTTAAAATAGGAGAATGGCCGATTAACGATCGTCTTGTGGCCAACAAAGCTCGCATACGTAACTAACTTCACGCCGTTAAAATCGTCGTTACATGTAACAGGGGATTGTCAACATTTTATATATTTACGCCTTTTTATGCCTTTTATTTTTTTATATACACAATTAAAATATTATATATATATATATATATATATATATATATATATATATATATATATATATATATATTTGGAATTATATATTATAAATAGTATATTCTTACAATCAATCAAAGAAAAAAAAATAAGCAACAAATGTAGAAGGACACGTTTTGATGGATGGTAAGATGGCGTTCAAAATGGCACTGGATGGATAAATAAACACTCCTGATGGTAGTCGACGCCTGTAATATCGCCTTCAATTGAACTTCGGGGGGGCCTTGCGACGGCCGACAGCTCTCTGCGGGGTTTTGCGGGGGGAGGATTTTCTGATTTTTTTCCAGCTTCGGACCGCAACAGGGGGCCCGGACCCCGCGGCGAGGATTAGCCACGCCGAAGAGGACACCGTCAACCAGGACGAACCGCGACTAATCACATTTGACACAAGTGCGGCAGGTGGCTTCTTCCATACATCCATGTTCCATGTTCAGATACTCCATCTACGTTCGGGTCAACCTTCGTCTCGGAAACCAAATGGACATCTGACTCTTGTGCGTTCCAATCGAATCGTGAACGTTCACGACGAATTTGAACGATAAATCACATCTTTAAAGTTATACCTAAAATTCATAATATTATTATTTTAATTAAACATATCAAATCTATAAAAAATAATTAAAATTTCATAAAAAAAATATTTATTTAAATTTTATAGTATTAACAAATTATCTATGTGAAAATTTTATATATTATTAATTATATTTTTGTTTTAAATTTTGATGTCTATAAATATCTATGTAAAAGAAATTGTAAATTTACTTTAATTATACATATTTATAAATATTAAAAAAATAATAATGTTATACAATTATTTATTTTGTTGAAGAAAATGTTATCTTTTGAAATTGACTAAGTAATATTTATTAAAAATCGTAAAAACTATATAATAAATATCTATATTTTTTATAAAGTTTATAACAGTAAATTATAAAAAAAATAAACATTAATTCCCCCTCCCAAAAAAAAAAATAATATAAAAACAAACACGATTGATAATCCGTTCACGAAAACAAATAATTCAACGCGTTCTAAACATTTTTTTAAAATTTTACGAAATAACCAAAAAAAAAAAATAGAAAACAGAAATAAATCACTAGGCAAAATTTTTCTATTACACAATTTATAATTTTTTTAAAGTTTAATTCAATAATAAATGAGAAATAAAACGAACTAGACGTTTAATAATAGGCGAACGCGTCGAAGAATTATCGCTTGTCTTCGCCTCGTTTTACGACGCTCAACTATATCGATAATTTTTAATTTAAAAACGATTAATCACTATGCGACTGTGAATTATTATTAATTAATAATGTGGAAAATTAACTGTTATCCGTTCGATAATTTTTCACAATCAACATTTTGCTTTTTTTTTTAAACAAATATACAATTAAAATTCGACTTTAAGTCAAACGACGTTGGTAAAATTATTAAGTCGCATCTTTTTCGATTGAAAAATTTAGAATTTTTATTATATAATTGTTGCAAAATGATTGAATGATTAAATTCGACTACTTATATGATATATAAATGTTAAATATACGATAATAATGCTTTAATTTAATCACTTATTATACTACTGTGATCAAAAAGTAAGGTGAAATTGTCATTTAAAACTCCGGGAATTAGGAAGACAGTTAAATTGCATTTTTTTCCAAGGTTGGTAGAACTGTCTATAACATTTGCCAAGCGTCTGTTTGTCAAAAGGTTTAATTATCTCTAAATTATATAATTTAGAGTGTTTTTACAACTCTTGGTTCCTTTATCACGATAATGCATCATGTCATACTGCATTGGTTTTTTGGGACTTTTTTGCCAAAAACTCGACTCATATCGTTCCGTAACCGCCGTATTCGCCTGATTTGGCTCCGTTCGATTTTTGACTATTCGGTAAACTCAAAAGGCCTATGCTGGGACGCCGTTATGACACGATTGAGGAGATAAAAACCGAATCGAAAATAGTCTTGAAGGCTATATCGGAAAAGGACTATTCCGACTATTTCGAGGACTAAAAAAGCGTTGGCAAAAGTGTGTTTTATCCAACGGGGATTACTTTAAAGGAATAAATAAATAATTTACATTTTATAAACAAATTTACCTTACTTTTTGATTATAGTGTTATATATAATATTATCGATCATTTTACACAACACATTTATCATATTTATCAAGATATTATTCGCTAAATTACCATCTCACAACTTCTTTCGAATTTGATAAAACGCTGCCGTTCAACGGATTATTCAATACGATTTTTTTCAACGTTTAACAATATTCAAATCGAAATCAAAATAATAAAAAAAATCTCACACAACACACATGCGAGCATTCTCGAATAACAGCAACGTAATATAATATAAAAAGGATACAGTTTAATAGAAGCGATTTATCTAAACACGGACAATGTCGCCGGAATTCGAAACGTGTCGTTGTCCATATATATATATAAATATTTTTTTTTTTACTTTTTCATCTACCTTACAAGTTTTCACATCGTGTTAAGTATAATTCAAATTTAACGATTTCGACTTTATCACGTCGAGACGTTTATAGATTCGACGTTTTATTATTACTATTATTATTGCTATTATTCCGTTTCTATACGACGCTAAATAGAAATTTAACCGATATAAAACGTCGAAAGAGTGTTAAAAAGTCTACGTTTTTAAATTTATTACATTACGATAAAGGGGTGCGATTAAACAAAACGAGTATTCGCATTTTTATAAAAATATCATATCTTAATAATAATATATTTTTTTAAATTTTATATTATTATATAGAAATAAATATGATGAAAAATAACGTGATAAGTCGATCGTTCGGTTATCTATATTTTATACGATGAAAAAAATCATATATAATAAAATATACTGAAATTTCCATTTTTTTCTGAATTCGACTAGATCAGATGTTGCCAACATGCGGCTCGCGAACCACATGTGAAGTTGCGGCTCTTTAGTTCCATTTTTTCTACTTGAATAACCATGCAAAGTCATCGTTCACATTGAATTTATTTACTCAATCATTTATTATTGAAGTATAAGTTAATGTTGTATGTAAATGTTTAATTGTTTTAATTTATATATATATATATATATATATATATATATATATATATATATATTGTTTAATTTGTAGTGAAAAAAATACTACTTATATATGAATAAATACATTAGTTTTTTATCAAAAAGTTTTGTTTATGCAAGTATTATTTATTGTTGGCAAGAAAATTTTTTGTGGCTCTTTGAAAACTTTGAAATTTTGTAAATTGTAATTTTTAACTCTTCCAACTCAAAAGGTTACCGACCCCTGGAGTAGATGAACGATTTATATTTTGTTTTTAGACTTTTTACAAATAATTTCACTTCTGGAGCATAATTTTATAAAATATTATATTTTATAATATTTTTGATAACATTCATTACAATTATATTAATAAAAAAATCCAAATTATCATTTAACGGAAAACCAATATAAAATATAGCCATTACAAAGGTTAATTAATCCGTAAATTACTTCACATTACAATAAAAATATTTTATAAATTATATATGAATTGTTTTTTATATATAATATAATTAATAGTATTAATGATTTTCGTTCTTACGATAATCCGACAATTTATATCATGTTTTGATTCAGCAAACGACGGTTAAACAAGATTCCGTTGCACTATTATTTTACAAATGTAAACTTGTAAATCAACGCTGTGCCATTAATTAAACATAATTAATTATTACCACGATATTTTCGTCTATTATTGAGATTTTCGTTTAATTAATGCAATAATTTTATAATTAAACGTGACCGAACAGAACGAGTTTTGATCTACATAAATCAGTATTTTTTTTTTGTTCATTGTGACAGACAAATTGATCGTTGTTATGCAAATAATATAAATGTAATTAAATTTTCAATTAATGACGTTTTATTTATATTATTATTATTAATGAAAAATAATCGTTGATTATTAAAAAATCGACCGGATAATTTGATAGGTCACTCGTATGAAGCACACATTTTGAAAAGTGATATTTCCAAGCAAAAAACATTGTTTATAATATATATATATATATATATATATATATATATATATATATATATATATATATATATATATTTTAATATCCTTACAGTATAAAATAATTATTTCATACAGTTCTTTGAATAATAATTTATCGTAAATAAGTATGTAAAATACAAAAATTCGTTGATTGAATCGTTAAAACGAAAACAAATTAAACTGTGTACAATTATTTTATAATCGTTCGTCGATAAAAATTTACCTATATATCTATAAAATTAAATAAAAAATAAATCGGTCAATATTCACACGTCGAAACATCGCCCCCCCCCCTAATTATTTTTCATATATTATATATAATAATTGCGCGTGCCGATCGATTCGCTGGAATTTTTTCAGGTGTGAATAATTACATAATTCATTAGAAAACATATAAATATAACGTTTCATTTATGTAAATGAACTTTTGAATTTATTCCAAAAGCGACAAAAAAAAGTTTTATCTGCCGATTTCGTACCGTGCAATTAATTAAATTGTTTTCACCTGCTTTTTACGTATCGTATGCAAATTCGTTGTCTTGGAATTTATTTATTTATTATTATTATTATTGTATTATTTTTTAACTCATCGAATATTAAGAATGTTGTATGTATATATATATATATATATATATATATATATATATATATATATATACATATATATATAAATAATTATTCGAATGACTTGTCACTTAGAGTGTAAATTATTTATGCGCATTCATAAAAATATTGATAATAATAATAATTCATGAAATACTGTCAAATGGTCGTTTTTGACAATTTGTCAAAGCCGATGTGAATTTTTAAAATAACCCAAGGCGTCATCGATTTTGAATATCGCCAAAATTAGTTCATTTAGATTAGTTATCTGGTGTAATTAAAATAATTAAAGGCACATATTTATGTCGTCGTATATACAGCTGTAATTTCTATATATAAAATTGAAAAAACAAAATGCTTATAAATATTGTAATTCTTTAAATTTTTTAAAATATTTAGATATATATTTATAGAACAATAATTACAATATTATAGTTTTAATAGATTTTTGAAGGAAAAAATCTGTAACTAGAATGAGACGTAAATTAAGAAAAAGTATGGCGCAAATATTATATATAATATATATAAATATTTTTTTTTAATAAAAATGTAATTATTAAAAAAAACGTCGAATAAAATATAATTACATATTTATTCGTCAAAAGATTTTCACAAAAAACGCTTTCGTGTAATTTTAAAATTTTTCATCAATTAATGTGTCAATCTTTTCGCGTATTTTTTTTTTCGTTGCATTGTATTTTTGGCAAAATTACAATGCGAATTCTCGAAAAAAAAAACCGGGTAATTACGCGAATTTTCCGTTTGATTATTGCTTTTTAATCGTATCGAAATGATCTGAAAAAAAATTTTTTTTATTAAATTGCACTAAATTATTTCGTATGCAAACAAAAAAATGGTCGATGATTTCGTATAATTATTGGTGAATTTTTAGAGGCGTAAAACCTTCTCGATTTGACGGCTAGCACTATAATTAAGGCTGGCATTACAATGTCGCACTTTGTTCTTTTCTCGCTATTGTTGCTATATATATATATATATATATATATATATATATATTTTTTTTTTAATATATTATATAATATAATAGAGCAATTTTGCGAATAAATTTGCATATGGAGCGATTGTTATCGTCGTTTGAAATTGCTGATAAGCAGTTAAAAAAGCTTCTAATTAGATTCCACTTACAAAATAATATTATAGTCTGTCTAAAATATAATTTCAAATCAATATCATAATAAATATCAAGTTATTAATTTAAAATAAGTATTTTTTTTTTCATATACAACTCGAAATTTAACATACTTTTCAAGCGATCATTTTTTTTTAATAATATTTGTATGTGTTTCTGAATGTGAATATTTCATTATTTAAAAATTTATTATATTACTTATTTTATTTTTAATTTAAAATAAAAAAAATAGTTTTTCATATAGTAAAAAAAATGATTATAACTGCACCATCTTTAGACGGTATCTAAAATATTCATTGAATATTAAAAAAGCGTTTTTTTTTTTTGGTAAATTATGATTAGTAAAAACAACAATTTTATAATTTATGTAATTTAAAAATCGTCAATTAAAAAAAAACGGTACTTGATTATTAAAACGTTTAAACATTATTATAATTTCGTTGTACATCTAAGTATCTAATTATATATAATAAATTATTTGATCATTTGATTTTTGCTCTTGGTAAATCTAATATAAATAAAACAAGAATTTACGAGTAGTATAAATTAAAGTTTAATTTAAAATAAAAATCGAATATTAAAATATAATTAATTATTTAATACATTTTTTTATTACTTTAAGAATCATTGCAATATAATTAATATCTGTCATATTGTATTATATAAATATATATATATATATATATATATATATATATATATATATATATATATATATATATATATATATATATATATATATATATATATATATATATATATATATATATACTATATTAACTAACTGTTACTAATTTTTCAAAACAACATTCAATATATTCATATTAGAATTTTATAACGATAATATGATTAATTATAACACGATAAAAATTAAATTAGTTTATTATAATGATGCCATATTTTTATATAATTATCGTGTGTTCGATCTGTCAATCGATCGATAAATCAAACGATTCGATAGTGGTTTATAATGTCATAAAAATCGCATAAAAAATCACGATTTTCACATGCCAAAGACCTTTAATTTATTTCGATTTTATTTAAAAAAAAAAGATATTTTAACAGTTAACATCTTGCGACACGGTCAGTCGGTATATCGATTCAAAATACAAATGAATGCTAATGAACTGAAAGATATATATCAAAATAAAAATATCGAGGAACCGTCACAGAAGAAGACGGTAACGATGAACGAATAAATATATATATATATATATATATATATATATATATATATATATATATATATATAGAATAATATAAATAAATAAATGAATGAATAAGAGCGATACGACGAATTAAAATTAGCCATTTGGACACGCGCGAGATCTAAAAATTAGATAAGGTTGCGTCCTTTTCGTGTCGAGACTGTCGAACCGTGGATTTTATTGGTTTTAGTTAATATATATATATATATATATATATATATATATATATATATATATATATATTTCATTGGAATTTATCCGATGATAAAAGTTGTTGATCATCGTGTCTATTTTACTAAACACACACACACACACACACACACAAATATATATATATACATATATATATATATATATATATATATATATAAATATATATATATTTATATATATATATATATATATATATATATTATAATATATTATAATAATTAGGTTCAATATGATTATATTCATATATTTTTGAAAATGTAGCGAAAAATATAGAATATATTAAAATAAAGTTTTCAATTTCAACAAATGATATATGATTGAAAAAAAAAAGTAAAATTAGATGTTAATAATATACTACTGTGATCAAAAAGTAAAATTGTCATTTAAAACTCCCGGGCGTTTGGAAGGCAGGTAAATGGTAATTTTTTTCTCTAGGTTGGTAGGACTGTCTATAACATTTGCCATGCGTTCTTTCATCACGAAAATTCACCATGTCAAATTGCATTAGTTTTTCGCGATTTTTTTTTTTATTAAAAACTCAAATCGTTCCGCAACCGCCGTATTCGACTGATTTGACTCCGTGCGACTTCTGGCTATTCGGCAAACTCAAAAGGCCAATGCTGGTACATTGTTTTGACACGATTGAATAGATATAAACCGAATCGTAAAAAGTCTTGAAGGTTAACAATCGGAAAAAGATTATTCCGACTGTTTCGAGAACTAGAAAAAACGTTGGCAAAAGTATGTTTTATTGGACAGGGATTATTTTGAAGGGGATGATATTAATTTGGAAGAATAAATAAAGAATTTACATTCTATAAATAAATTCACCTTACTTTTTGATCACATAGTATTTGGTCATGAAAATTTTCATTACCAAATATTTTAATGATTATTGACAAGTACACAACAAAAACAAACACTACCTACATTCTGACGAATCAATATTATTTCGATTAAAAATTAACTTTTTTAATTGAACGATTTAGCACGCAATATTTCAATACGAGTTTATTTTTTAATTTTATAATACAACGCGAATGAATGCAAATGAATTTCGATCGACACGCGAACCGCATAAGACCTTTTCATTCTGAGATCGTTTATATGTATTAATGGTGCATTTGCAAATTAATATTTAGCATAATATATCTTGCAAAACATTCTCAATCGCACTTTATTCAATTTGAAAACGGATGTACGAAAGTGAAATTGCATATTAACGTGTTTCAATAAAAAAAAGCGACATAAATCATTTGAATTCTTATATTTTTTGTATAATTGAATTTTATCATTACAAGTTTTATAAGACTCGCAATATTAATAATATTTATTTAAATACAGTCCATTTTTTTTTCGTATAATTAATTATTATTATTTTGTATATATTGAACAATTTTAAACACAATTAATAACCGAATACATAAATTAATCATAACCGACGAACTGAACAACAACGATATTTATACAATGTGAAATTTCGTTGATATTACGTTGATTTACATTCAACAAATTTCATTATAAATCGACCGGTTGATCCTTCTGACAGATACGATTCAAGACAAAAAAGGCCTCCAAATCCAATTACAGCAATATTTATTTTTATATAAACAGATAGTGGGAAAAAAAAGTATTACCATATCCGTTATCATCATCGCGATTGTCATTGAAATGAACGCTGTTTATTAAACATTTACACACGTAGAAATCGCGTTCTCAGGTGATTATTATAATTTTTAAAATAATGAAAAACAAAAAAAAAATGTACAGGTAAATATGCTCACACATACGTAAGGGTGCAAATGGATAAAATATATATGTATATGTGTGTGTGTATATATATAAGAAACAATTTTCACCTCGACCGGTGCACAATTAACTTGATTAATTAAAAATTCGCCATTGCCCAACATGGGAACGAGTTCACGGAAAACGTTAAAACTTCTATTTGTTTTTCGTTATTACATTTTTTTTTCTTGCCCCTCTTATGCCCCCGCGCCCCCCTTCCTCCGCTTTGTTACCCCTCCCCCTCTCCCCTCCTCTCTCTGCCGACTTCTTTTAGTGCTTCTTTACGTTTTCTTTTGTGTGCACAAAGCTCTAGATAATATCGCCGTCGTACAACAACGGCAACGTTACGACACCTGGTGTAATCAATTAGCTGATTAAATCGAGTATAAGCAAAGGGCGACCGGTACGAATTAATCAAAGTACTACTAGGAATATATATTACTTGGCGACTTGAGAGAGAGAGAGAGAAGCGGGGGGGAGGAAGGGGACGGTTTAATTTTTTTATTTATTTTTTTTTTTAGGGGGGTCGACGTTTTATTCGATCGATTTCTCGCAACCCCTGGCTTTTTTTTTTTTTGTTTTCAACGCATAATGAGGGTGATCCGTCGTAAATTTGTATCAATTCTGGAATATGTATACAAATTTGGGTTCGTTTTCATTTATTTGTTTATTTCTAAGTTATAAAATAGTATCATGCTAATTTGATAGCTTGCGTAGCTTCCTGTGTCATAAAAAAAATGCAATAAAAAAGGTGCTAATTCATCTTATCGGTTTCCTTGTGCAGTCGTCGTCCTCTACCATGTTTTATTTATATTATTTTATATTGTCCCCTTTTTACACACGAATGAATTTATATGTTATATAGTGATAAATATATAAAAAAAGTTCTTCTCATAATTATTAATATTATAAAAATTAACAAGTATATTCAATTTAAATGTAATATATATATATATAAAAAATCATGCGTAGAAAATAAGTCTAGAAATTATATATTTTTTGAATAATTTACATATATGTCAGATTAAATCGAAGTAAATAACGTAAAAAAAAACACTAAATGTACTAAAAATGGCAATTCAGTTTACAAATGGCCGCCGTCAGTTTCCATATAAGTAAATGGAGCAGACGCATCCGAGGGACAAAAACCGACAACAACTGCAGAAACAACAACAACAACAACAACAAAAACAAAAACAAACGACCAAAAAGAAATGCATCATTTCAAGAGACGAGACGAATTCTTTCAAGGGTACAAATCTCATTGGTTGAATTGAAAACGTCGTCGGAACCCGGCTTTATAGTGGGAGGACTTAATGAGACGTTTCATTTGCATCGACTTGCGAATTGAAAATATAAAAAAAGCTTTTTTTTTGTCGATTTCGTTTTAACGGAAATACATTAATCGCGATTTAAAAATGTCGGACATGCTCGATAAAATACGGAAAATTTAACTTAAAGCAGTAAATCAGTAATTTTCATTTAAAAAGTATACGAGTATATTTATTTGTATTATTAAAAAATATAACTAATGATTTTTTTTCATAATAAAAAATTAAAAAAATAATTATAATGTATCTACGTAATTAAAATAAATAATTTAACTATTTATATTATTTAACAACTAATTAATATAATAATAATAATAATCTGAAATTTACAGTGATATATCAAATTTGCATTAAAAATTTACTGAATTGTAAATGAATATGTTTTATCTTATGAATTTTAATCATTTATATGCACGTGTATTAAACTTTTTTACTATTCAAATTAATGTTACTAAATTAGTATATTCACCCTACGGCAAATACACAACCACCTTGAAAATTTGATTCATTTAAATAAAAATCGATTTAATTTTTTTTTCAATATTTATGATAATTACTGATCTAAAATGCTACAATTTTTTTTTTCATAATTACATTATTTTATTTATATTATTATAGAACGATCGAATTGAATAAATAAATAAAATCGTTTTAAGAATCTAAGATCATAAATATTTTTATAAGGACACATTCGAAAGAAAAAAGAATATAAATGAGTATGAAAACAAGTGGAAAAAAAATAAAACGCGCGTGCAATACAATGGTAAGTGCAATGAAAAGGGAATAATTAATATATATATATATATATATATATATATATATATATATATATATATATATATATATATATATATATATATATATATATATGTATATATATATATGTGTATGTATATATATATATATATATATATATATATGTATGTATATATATATATATATATATATATATATATATATATATATATATATATATATATATACAGAGGGATCATTAGCGCAATTTTATTGGACGCGTCGCATAGATTTTCCGGTCACGATACGGGATAAATGAATATAAGAGAAAAAGGGGAGACTTCTCTCCCCCCCCTTCAAAAAAAATAAATAAAAATACGAGTCCCGGTCACGAATACGCCCCTGGCGAAACGAGTAGGCGTTCCCTCACCTGTTACCGAGACACGCCCACTTAACCGATACCATTTTATATAAAACCACCGCCTCGTATTAAACTACTTTGCTACCGTTCCCCGTTTTTCGTATGTGAAAAACTCAATATTAAATAATAATAAAAAAGAACCATCGCATATATGAATATATATATATATATATATATATATATATATATATATATATATATATAAGCGGTCACATTCATGAAGAGTAAAAACGAAGAATAAATATTTTTATCTTATTAAATTATAATCTATTTCAATTTTTAAACCCGCTAATATAAAGTTTATATAATCCTATGATCAAAAAGTAAAGTGAATTTATTTATATAATGTAAATTATTTATTTATTCTTTCAAATCAATTTCATCGCCTTCAAAGTAATTCTCTTCCGATAAAACGAATTGTCGCATTGGTGAATACGGCGGTTGCGTAATCGCCTAATAGATATGAGTCGAATTTTTGGCAAAAAAGTCGCGAAGAACTAATAAAGTATGACACTGAATGAAGGAACCAAGAGTTGTAAAAACACGTGTAACTCGGAGATAATTAAACTTTTTGACAAATATTATAGACAGTCCTACCAACCTAAGATTTTTTTTTACAATTTATCTGTCTACCTAATGCCAAGGTGTTTTAAATAACAATTTCACCTTACTTTTTGATCACAGTAGTATAATTATAAACAATAGGAATAAGAAACAAAATTTAAATAATAACTAATCTATTAGATAATTTCACGGAACTTGATAAAATTCATAGATATATAAAAATATTTTTTATATATATTAATATTGACCGCTCTTTTTCATTATAAACTATTTTTAAAAAAATATCTATTTTTTTTCGAAAAAAATCAATTTCTTTTCAAAAATATAAACTTTTGTCATTTTTAAAAATAATACAATAATATATTTTTTAAATATTAAAAATAAAGTAATATATCTACATTTTTTATATTATATATAAATACACGTATATTATATATATAAATAACACCATCTATTTATATAAATCGACAATTAAAAAATAAATAAAATATGAACATAATATAAAAAATATAATATACTATAATCATTAAGCTTACATTTAAATATTTCGTAAACATTTTAATTTAAAAATAGTAACAAAATGACATCATAACTAGTTTAAATTGTTCAATTCGTCTAATTTTCCCTAAAGTCGTTGACATTTCACAAAATTCACATATTTATCAGAGAAAAAAAAAATAGTTATAATACAAGTTTACGCATAAAATAAACTCATTTAAGAACAGCTGAATCGTAAATTCGTTTCCCTTAAGAACATCTGTTGTTCGAATGTTAGAATTGCATTCAATATTGAATAATTTATATATAGGCTAATTAATTAAAAAAAAAATACAAAAGGCCAATGCATTCATAAAAAAAACAACCTTTCTCATTTATATATTATACGATAATTAAAAAATATTTTTCTAAATATATAATTTAATATTTTCATTAATATAATTTAGTTAAAAATATCTATATATTATATTATTTATATCACTATTAGCATTTTATAATTTTCATTAATATTAATTAAATCACATATTTTTGACGAAAAAGACTTTGGTATATGTAAGATTTATTGGATTGAATTCGTCGTACATTTTCACGCGATTTTCCTTCCGTTTTTCATCACGAATAATATACGAATCAAAAAAGGAAAAATAACAATTAATTGTTGTAAATCAACATTTTTGCGTGTTCAACATAAATAATTGATTCGAACGAAACGTTTTTTTTTTTTAATATTTTCTTTTTAGATATATATATATATATATATATATATATATATATATATATATATATATATATATATATATATATATATATATATATATATATATATATATTGGAAACAACGAGTGGTTTCGGAATTTTAAAATTTTTGATATTTTTCGTGACGTGCCATAATTAGTGATTAATAGTGTGTGTGTGTGTGCGTGCTTTTTTCTCTCGGGTGTTTCGATTCATTTTCACGATAATAATTGTGGAAATGTGTAAACGTTTTTTTTTTTCACTTGCCGCATTTTATTCTGATAGATGATTAAAAGTTGTGTTTATTCGTATTTATAGTATTATAATAAAAAAAATTACTCTCATACACTTTTTAAACGAAGTTTATTTTAAAAAATATATAAATATATACTACTAATTTCTAGTATATTCAGTAGTTTTCAACAGTTTTAATTTATTTTAGTTAATCACAAAAAAAAAATTCAATCATATATAATATTTATATTATATATGAGATATTATTACACATAAATGTAAATAGTTTAAATCGGTAATGATTTTAAATTTAAATATAGTAAATTTAGAGCGTTCATTATTGATTTAAATAAGATGATTTTATACGAAATTGTTATTAAAACATTTAATTTTTGATTCATTCTCTTCTTTACTTCAATTGATATCAATATTAAGTTTAGTTTTATATTATATATTGAACATTCACAATTTAAATATAATATCAATGTATGATATTACATATTATATAATACGTAAAGAATGAATATATAGATATTTATATATATATATATATACAAACTCGAATACATAGATACATATATATTATTTTTTTATTTATGATATACACGTTAAACATTCCAATCTTGTAGCTGCGACCTGAAACAAATGAGATAAATAAACTAATAAATAATTAAAACGAGAAAAATAAAAGGAATTTCTCATGCATACCTACAAATATATATATATATATATATATATATATATAAGAAAAGGAATATAATCCGACCGAAAGCGGTATTCAAAGCGACCAAGTCAGATCAGATCACAGATCTTCATTGTCGATACCAAAAAACGAGAAATCGACATCGAGAAGAAGTAGTAGTAGTAGTAGTATGGTAGTAGAAGAAGAAGAAGAAGAGTAGTAGTCGCCCAAAATAAAATAAAAAATAATAAAAATATGGGATAAAATAAGACGATCAGCAGTCGAAGAGTTGAGAGCTTAAAGAAAGAAAAGAGTACAATAACAAGACCTCGGGACCGAGGCTAGAATTTAAGACGTCGTTCAGATGGAGGCATTCGAAATCCTTCTTTATCCTACCAGTTTCGGATGGCCGAGGGTACGCAACGTTGACAGGACATTCCTCATGACGGTGAACTCGAAACGCGGACAGTTATTCTTATCGTTGGCTCGCGTTCACCATCGTTTGACGTACCGATTGATGGCAACAGATCCCTATTGACTCCGGTGACAAGTTTCTGTCGCCTGTTTCCTCGACAATTTTCAACACCAACGCAGATTCTTCAGCGGATAAGGACAATGTGAAAAACATTTTTTTTTCAAATGTTCTCACACGATATATTACTATTTTTGTATTTGTATTATTATACAAAAATCATATATAATATTATACTATTATACAGATATATCGATTAGAATAAATTTTGAATCGAAAATTTTTCACCACCGCTAATTTATTAATTATATATTAATAATTATAATAAAAATTGTCTAATAATTTATATAATATATAACTAGTCAAATTTTTATTTATATCTACAAATATCTCGATTTACATAATTTCAATATCACATATTGAAAATACATTATTATAATTTTATTTATTAAAAAAGTAAATTATATTATATTTATTAAACAATATATAAAATAAAAAATAAAATAAAATTTTGGTATAAAACTTTTTATATAGCTAATAAAATTTTCTTCTAAAATCAATCAATAAAATGATATAAAAATTTTCATTTTCTTAAAATTATAAAATGCTAAATAAATTCAAATTGTTAAAAAACGATCGTTTTTAACATTTAAACAATAGATGTCAATAATTAAACGTTTCTTTTTCCTAAAATATGATATAAAAAATAATAATAATAATTATAAATATTACAGCTGTTCATTATTTGAAAAAAAAAATAACGACAAAAAACCGCATTGAAATATCGAAAATTATTATAAAATAAAATATATTAAAAACTGAAAACGTAGGTCAAAGCGAGACTGTTCTCTTTTCATTTAGAATTAGGGTTCCCTTTAATAAATTGCGCTACAAATTTGTCTTTTGGATTTCATCTTGTCGAAATTTTGTAAAAACAACCATAAGTCATGTCATCGCGTTACTACACATTTAACTGTATAATTTGATTTACGTTATCTTACATTATATTCGATATAATTAATTCGATAACTCTCAATATTATACGTTAAATAAATTTTGTATATTTCTATTTAAAAATCTATATATTGAAATATTAATAAATAAATATATTACGTATAAAAATAATAAATCGTCAGTGCGAATCTTTATTTATGCTTTAAAGTCTTCAAGTACGTGTATGGAATAATGTATTATATTATATATCGAACATACACAACTACATATATAAATATATAAGGTAATATATATATATATATATATATATATATATATATATATATATATATATATATATATAATACGTGAAAAATTATTAATAATAATCATTATTCTTCTTAATAATTTATCAAAATTTAATTTAGATTTTTTTTAATTTTAAATAATACTATCAAATTTAAAATGATTTGATGTTAATTTTTTTTATTGTATATATTTATATATATGAGAGTAAAAAAAATATCCGTAGTAATATATCGCTATTGTGATAGCTTATATTAACTTACATTAGAAACGCATTTCGAATTTTATATATTGCGAACGCACCACACGCGCATACACAAACGATACAAGTGCATAAATATATGTAAAGGGACAGGTTTAGCTTATCCCTATCTCATATCTTATTTATGCGCGGTTGCTGTCCGGTCGCGTCTTTCCAAAAACAATAGAGCCGCCTCGCCGCAAAACGCCGACACGGACCCCGGCTTATTCAAATCAAGCGCTGATTTGAATACGTCCAATTCGACGGCAGCGTACTCCAATCTCCGCCGACGATCTCCATCTTTGTCCGTCGGATGAGGATCTCTGGAAACTTTTCCACGGAACGCGCGGACGATTCTTTCTCTCTTTTGACTCCGCGTTTCCTACCTCGTTAACCGTTTCGAATGTTATAATATGAATCGAGATTCAAAATCGAATATCATTCACGTTTATTTATCACCCAATATATATATATATATATATATATATTTATTCTGTAAAAGACGCCGCGAATAAAGCTTTCAATAGAATCAATACAAATCTACTAAACAAAATTAATATCGATACGTGTAAACAATCTGAATACAAAAAAAGTGTACTTTATATTCTTACTGTTTTCATATACGAATCGTTAAAATATTTAATTGTTATAAAAAGTTTGAAATTCGAAAGGATGCTTTATTATCTCTGAATCATATATAAAATATGAGTCGAAAGTAAAGTATGTATATTTTTGATTGACAGGCAATAAAATTAGTCGAACCAAATTTTTAATTAATCGTTCTGAGTTACAAATATATTGATTACTGAATTCAAAACAACATTTTTTTCAATAGTATATTATTTTGCTACTAAAATATTCACGTCTAAATTCTCAATAAAAAAAATAAATATTATGTATTATGTTTCACAAAGTATTATTATTTACATATCAAATAATAAATACAAATATTGATTCGTTAAATATTAATAAATATCGACACCTATATAAATAGAGAATATTTATTTTCTATTTAATCATTTATTATTATTCATTCGTTTTAATTTATGTTTTATTTATTTTACTGCGGTCGATCGTTTTGTTTCTCGCGCGCGCAACATTCGTGATTCACCTGATTGATGGTCGTAAATGCACAATTTTCGACCAGAGACCCACAGGTGTCGTCATGACGCACATTAAATATAATTAACGCTAGTCTACATGTCGCCCGTGAAATAAATTATTTTATAGGGCGTATTTTATTTCAATTTATCCGTTCCGCTTTATTTTTATTTATTTTATTATTATTATTATTATTATTGTTGTGTCTTCTTTTTTTATTTATTTTTTTAATTCAATTACGCGTGCGTGTCCAAAAGTCGGAGTGCACTCTTTTTTATCTGATCGTGAGTTTGTTCGAGCGTCACGATTTACGTCAGCGTTCGCGGGTCGTATGTCCATCTTGGTAAAAGTATCTCTTCATGATGCAGATAACGGATCTCCTCGCAAAGATGCATCCGATGCGTTCGATCGATTTTTCTTATTCGCGTTAAAAATAAAGAGCCGCACTTTAAAATTACGTATAAGGCAATGAAAACACAATGGATGTACGTACGCAAAATTCGAAAAAATACGATTATCGAATACTTAAATTAGTAATTAAACTTTATTATTATTTATTGTATCAAACAATATGAAATATGTGAAATACAAAAATTATTAAACTTGTTTTATTTTTTATAAGAAAGCAAAAAATCAATATCTAATTTTTGCAAAATAAAAGAAAATATTGTCTAATTTTTAATTTATTTCAAAATTTCTAAAAAATCTATAATTTATAAATTATGAAGTTTTAATTAAATTTTATTTTTTATATATACTACATAAATATGAAGTCAGTTCCAAATTATTTATTTTAAGTAAATTATAAGAAAAATTGAATATCATAAATACATAATATATAAAATAACACTTTAAGAGTAAATTGAAAAAAAATTTTTTTTAATAAGGTTGTAGTAGCCTCAAAATTTATTTTGCATATTTTTCATTTTCTGTACTCAAAAATCACAACTAAAATTTAAAATATTTATTATGTTCTATTTTTAAAAATAAAATTAATGTAAGTTTAATATAATTCCTATATATTTCATTAAAAAATATAATTCTAAAATTGTTTATTTTTTATTAGAAATTAAATTTGTAAAAAAAAGTTTTTTCCCTGAAAATTTCAAATGACCCAAAAATATCAAAGATGAAATTTTTTCAAGTTTTATTTTAAATATATTAGGGAAATTAAATTTATTTATTTTGCATACTTAATTATATTAAAATATTTTTTTTAATCTATAGTATTTATAAAATATTTCATAAAATATTTTTATATAATATAAAAAAAATCAAAAATGCAAAGCGTAGTAATTTTAATATTTATTTTATATCATATATATTATTTTTAATAAATTTTTACGATTATTAACAGAAAATGAATTTTAATCTACACTGGCGAAAAGGTTCATTCATGCAGTTACACGTTCAACTGTTTCTTTGAAAGCTCCGTTGTAGTTTGACAGTTCTTATTTTCTCACTCTATTTGAAGGTAAATATTTTACAAATTTACTTCAATATATATTAATGTTTAACGGTGATAATTTGATATTTTTCACTTCAAATATACTTTGTTTTTATATATATATATATATATATATATATATATATATATATATATATATATATATATATATATATATATATATATATATATATATTGAATTTATTTTTGTTTTTGACAAATTATAATTAGTTAATTTTTTACTTTATAGGTTATTTTGTACCATAAATAAAATATATTAACTACTCATTAAATAAACTTTAATACAGTATTAATATAATTAGCTGAAATTTATATTTATTTTTACATATTATATTTATTTTGTTTTAGAATTAAACATGGATTCAACAAAAACTCCATATAAGAGTATTGATGAAATGATCGAACGACAGAATGAAAGAAAAAATAATTTAATGCAAGCTGTAGCTATAATCGAAGATCAAAAACACGTACAAGATTATATACGGCAAGCTTTTGATCTCATAGTTAATATAAAACGTAATATACAAAACTTGGAATCTGATTATAAAGAAATTCAAGACGTTATATCGCAAATAGACAATTGTGAAAATATTACTCAAAAAATCGAATCTAAAATTATGTATATGGAAAGTAATCTTCCTAACAAATTTAATAAATTGAATATTTTCGATGGAACTATTGAATCCGAATCTGTAAGTTCTAATTTATTGTATATTGATAGCACACTTTTAAAAATGATGTAAATTTATTCATATTACAGGTCGTCTATGAGGAAAATAATTTTACACCTTTACCGCATTCTAAAAGACATTTAAATTTTTCTCTATGTAACAGCACACAAAAAAATCCTAGTAATTTTCAACATTTACTAATTCAGTATTTAACTTTAGAAGAATTCCAGAGTATTCCTGGGTATTAATTGTATAATAAATATATGTTAACGATATTAAAATTTAAAATTTTATATACATAGTTTTCGTTTATATATAGATATATGCGCGGTAGAGTAACTTACGATACATTAAATTCATTCATCGACAAAATTAACGCTTGTATAAAAGAGAAATATGAATTTATTTCATCAACGAAAGCCGATAAACTAAAGAAAGTAACTTTAAAGAGAGGTGTAAACGAAAAATATAACAATTATATTAGAGAAGAAACGGATCAAACGAAAGGTATTTTTTCAAGTATTTAAAATTGTCGAATTTTTACTTTTACGTTATCGTGAAATGTTGTGTTTATTTTAATTTTTTTTTAGGAAAAAAATTTTTCACCCAAGATGATTTAAAATTCACATTAGGCGGAAAAATTGATAAACAAACTTTGAATTTACTTCCAATGCTAAGGCATACTAGGCGATTAGAAGTAAACCGTGACGGAGGCCTCGTCCGATATATTGCATTATATGATAATTCAATTTCATAAATATTTAATCGATATTATTCCTAATTTGCCTTCTTCTTTATACATATTTTAATACTGTATTAAAATCGTTTTAACTAAGTAACATATGCATTATAATATTAATTTATTTCATTCTAACATGTCAGTCTATGTAAATGTAATTTCTCGCTATTCTTTAATTTTATTTTTATTATCAATTATAATAAAAAGTATAAAAAAAATTCAATATGCGTTTTTGATTTTGTTAAAAAATAATTAGTATATAAAATGAAAAATAGCCAAGTCCAAGTTTTAACCTTTTATTTTCTGTCGTTTCATATAATTAACAGTATCCGCTGGCATGTGTTAATATAACATAACACTCAAATCTCACTAACCCGACTCGACTGTACTATAAAAATAATGAAATATGTAGTCTCATTATATACATAAAACAATATAGTATTAGTAATTTTATTTATTAGATATTATAAATGTTTTTAAATTCCCTTTAAAAATCAATATTTTTTTTATCATTGATAGGTTTTTTTTATTAAAATCTATTTTTTTTGTCTCAAATATATATATATATATATATATATATATATATATATAATTGAAAACTGTTAATTATTATTAAGATAATATAAATGATCCGGTATAGAATGTGTAATAAAATAAGCGTTGGCAACATTGAGTGTCAGTAGAAACATTCGCTTCCAATCATGGACGGCGATCGGAGCGTTAAGGCCGCGACCGGTTCTTCTTCCGTCGAGGAGCGGCGCGTCGTTCCCCACTCCGGCATCACTTTCGCCGCAACGATGCTGGTGGGGATTTTCGGATTTCTCTCGTTCGTTTTCCGCTCGCGCGATTTCGACACCGTCTCATTGTTTTTTTTTTTATTATCCTTTTTTTTCTGTTGTCAATTTTTAGGGAACGGCGATGTTCGCTAGGGCGACCTTCTATCCCACCCTCATCTATAACTTGATGATGGAAAGGATCACGTCCAGAAGGTGGTTCGACAGAATAGACGATACCGTCATCCTGGGCGCTCTTCCCTTCAGAAGCATGACCAAACAGGTTCTCGTAAATTTCTAATTTTTCATTAAACTTCTACTCAAAATTCAGTACGATATTTTTATTAATTGTACAATCTATTAATACTTTCGATAAACTAGTATATCTAACTCGACTTTCCAATTTGTGATTGCGTCGCTTTTTTAATTTTTCTTTTAATTCCTTTCGATTTCTATTTACGTCAGAATCTTTTTACTATATTTAGAACGGCGTCGTCGAATAATCTCGCTACAGCCTTAAATGTAATACCCTTTTTTTATTCTGTCGATTTAAAATATCGACCTTGCTATCTTAATAATTTTTGCCGCAAAAAATATAACTTTTTGTCCGAATAGAACGTCGCACGCGTTCGTTTATATAATAGGATTTTGAAACAAAGGCGATAGCTCTTTTAAGATATTTAGTATGCAAAGTTTGTAACGAATCGATTTGTCGCCGATTATTTGAAATCTTTTTATTATTCATGAATTCGTGTATAGAAAAATCGTTCTATCGAATGTTTACGCGTACAAAAAACGTCGTTTATTTAAATTTTACAATGATGTACTAAAAATATTAGCTATACTAAATTTTATGCCTATGCAAAAAATATTTTTTTCAGACAAAAAAATTCTTGGATAGATATATATTTAATATTTTATTATGTTTGAATATATAAACAACGATTAGAAAACTGAAAACAGTCGTAATTATTAATATTTATATGCAGATAATAAAATACAATTATTTTTAATTCATTATAACGATGTGAAATATGAATTTTCCAGTCTATTAATTTTTGCCGTGATAATTTTATCTAATTATTACTTTTTTTTTCTTCTAAAAATAAGAAATAAATAATAAATATTTTTTTATAGCTAAAAGAAGAAGAAAATGTAAAAGGAGTAGTTTCTATGAATGAAACTTACGAATTAAAATTATTTTCAAACGATCATCAGGTAATTTTAAACGCTCACAATGATAATATTGTATAATTTATATTTTTATATATATATATATATATATATATATATATATATATATATATATATATATATATATATATATATCTATATGTGTGTATACATATTTGTATTTATTTATGCAAGACTAATTTGATTATAGAAATGGTATGAACACGAAATAGATTTTCTACAGCTGGCCACAACTGATATTTTTGAAGCACCGTGTCAAGATAAACTAATGCAAGGTGTAATATTTATTAATAGATTCTTACCGACTCAGTCGAAAATTTTTAATACCGAAATTGACACTGGTAAACATATAAATAGCGGTACCGTCTATGTTCATTGTAAAGCCGGTCGAACTCGGAGCGCTACTCTAGTAGGCTGCTATTTGATGATGGTATTTTATTTTACTAAAATATATTTTTATTTTAATATCGTTCATATAACCGGCAAACATTTTGTCTTTCATTTGTAGAAAAATAATTGGACTCCCGAAGAAGCCGTACAATACATGAAAGAAAAAAGACCTCATATATTACTTCATACAAAACAGTGGGACGCTTTATCTATTTTTTATAAAAATAATATACTAAATAGATGAAATTGCATTTTATATAAGTAAAATATATTTAATATATATTTTTATAAATCTCAGTTATGTGTAAATATAAATATAATGTAGATCTAATCAAATAATATTTTCTCCAACATTAATCTATCGTATTTGTACCTGTTTTACATGTGTTTAAATAAAACGCAAACGATGAAACAGTGTTTAGTATGTGATTCATAATTTACTAAATTAAAAATTATGATAAATAGTTAAATTTTGTGTTGCATTTTTGTTATTTTTTTATATTAAAATGAATTTATTTCATAAATGTATTATAAAAGTTGTTATATATCCGAAGATCATAGAATAAATTAAAAGAATGAAAATTACACCAAATATTGTATTAATCACAATTGTTTTATAATTATAAATAATATAAAAAATAATGGTTTTTTATATTTTAATATAATATTGTTTAAAAAATAATAGTTTAATAAAGAGTTTTCCATTACTGTAGGAACTAATAATGTATTAATTTTTATATTTAAAATAAATATTTCCAATTATGAACAAAACACGTTTATTTACACAGAAGTTTTTATTTCATTTTAGTTATAAATTAGATGAAAATTTATAGAAAAAAAAGCACCAATAGTTTGAATAAATTATCTGACAGTAAAGTATCGTACAATGTCTCATATACGTTTGTACTACGCTAAGGAAAAAATAAATATCTGTAATAATACTAAAAAGTAAATTGAGTCCGCAAAGTTTACAACTTATTTAGCGGCTTGATCTTTAGATCTGACCGACCACAATTTTCTAATAGTGTTAGCCAAACCGATATCGTTGAAAATTAAGTAGAACAGTCCGCCTAAAGTTGCGAACATTATTGCAATTAAAGCCATATGAGCCACTTTCGGAACC
Source organism: Leptonema lineaticorne (assembly GCA_024500535.1). Taxonomy (NCBI): domain Eukaryota; kingdom Metazoa; phylum Arthropoda; class Insecta; order Trichoptera; family Hydropsychidae; genus Leptonema; species Leptonema lineaticorne. Next base: position 11,462,144 of record JANIJI010000065.1, read on the forward strand.
ATCGAACCAAATAAAAGCTCTCTGACGTAATCTTGAATTATGGCTTCGAATCCCCTAAAAGTTTATATTTATACTAGTGAAATTTTACAAGTTTTATTATTATTATTATTTTGTAATATGTATATTAAATATACCAATAAGTATGAGCGACCATGCCGACGGCCAGCAGCACATCGAGAGGTTTCGAAGGTACAGCGATAGCTAACGGCACGAGACCGATCAGACCGACGGAAAGAGCTCTTTCGGCTACCCATATTGTGCTATGCGATCCGGCAGCTTGTGCCGGCACGTTCGAACTGTAATTCTAAAAGAAATACAAGTAATCGATAAAACAACACTAGAAAAAAAGAACTGTGTTTTTCATAGTTTGTTAAACTTTATAAAATTTACATTGAATGCGTTTATTATGGGAAAAAATACACGCAAGCGTTATAAAGTATTATTGTAAACGTACTATTTTTAAAATGGGCGTTTGTAACTTGGATACTCTGTCGAAATTTCGGCCGTTTGGACAATTATAAGATTGTAGCATTCCAATTCTTGAGACATTTTGTGCAGTTAAATAGCTCAATTTGGATGTTTGTTGACTTATAATGGCGCCCGGACATCCTGGAAAACGTAATATAAAATATTACAAATGAATAATAGGAAAGTGTTAGATTGGTAAATTAAAGGTTAAGCGCTCTCGGCAAATTCAAGGTTTCAGTTACGTAATAATACAAAAAAGGAAACATAAAATGAGAAATGTACATATTAAAGGTGCACCTTTAAGAACGGACGACGCAGAACGTAACGCGAAAGAGAGGGCCATCGCCGTGGAACGCTCGACAAAAATTGTATAACACCAACTGACAGCTGTACAAAGTGTTGCCAGTGTAACTCGTATTGCGAGTTACACTGGCAATACAAATATTTTGTTTATATTATATTATTTAACGAACGACAAATGAAAAACTTCAATTTAAACGCTCGTATAAAACTTCATCGCTTTTATTACGCAAAATATATTAAATATTACTTTAATGCAAATATTATTTTGTTTGCAAAAAAAAAGTAAATTAAAAAATAAAATTATATTTTTAAGATATATTTAAAAACGATAAAATATAAAAGTAATATTTTTAAATAGCGCCATATATTATGTGTGTTTCAATTTTTATTTTTTACATTGCTTACATGACAAAGTGAAAAACGAAATATTTTTTGTTTCTTTTTATGCATATTTATTTTTAATTATTGAAAAAAATACGATAAAAAGTAAATATATATCTAGTTATATTAAAAAATAATCGTTTTTTTAGTTTTCAGAAGTACATAAATGAGTTGTCATTTTGCGAGTGTATGGACGTTTAAATCGAGGCGAAAGTCGTCGCCGGATGACAAGAAGATTGTACAGTTTATAGTGAAGTTCGGCGCGAGCGGAAAATATGGGAACCACCCTCGAGGATCAGGACATCTGGGAGGAGGGCGACGAGACCCTCGGCGAGGAGGTGCTTCGGATGGCCACCGACGAGATCGTCAGCCGCACTCGGCTCATGGACAACGAAATCCGCATCATGAAGTCGGAGGTGATGAGGATCTCGCACGAACTGCAGGCGCAGAACGACAAGATCAAAGAGAACGCCGAGAAGATTAAGGTGAACAAGACGCTGCCGTATTTGGTGTCGAACGTGATCGAACTGCTCGACGTCGATCCTCAAGAGGAGGAGGAGGACGGCGCCGTCGTCGACCTGGACTCGCAGCGCAAGGGCAAGTGCGCCGTCATCAAAACCTCCACTCGTCAGACCTACTTCCTGCCCGTCATCGGCCTCGTCGACGCCGAGAAACTCAAGCCGGGCGATCTCGTCGGAGTCAACAAAGACTCCTATCTCATTCTGGAGACGCTGCCCGCCGAATACGACGCGCGCGTCAAGGCGATGGAGGTCGACGAGCGTCCCACCGAAAAGTACTCAGACATCGGAGGACTCGACAAACAGATTCAGGTAATTCGTTGAAAGTGCAATTCTTTCGCGTTCGCCGTCGAACGGTTCTAGTAAAAATCCGTCTGTCGTTTCAGGAATTAATAGAAGCCGTCGTATTACCGATGACGCACAAACAGAAGTTCGTCAACCTCGGCATCCACCCTCCCAAAGGCGTTCTACTATACGGACCTCCGGGCACCGGAAAAACTTTATTAGCGCGCGCGTGCGCCGCTCAGACCAAATCTTCTTTCCTCAAACTCGCCGGACCGCAACTCGTGCAAATGTTTATAGGTCGGTCGCGCGTTACGTTAGAAACGTTCTCTTTCCCATAAATCGATTGCGGTTTGACGTTTCGTTTTTTCCTTACCAGGTGACGGCGCGAAACTGGTCCGCGACGCTTTTGCGCTCGCGAAAGAGAAATCTCCCGCCATCATATTCATTGACGAATTGGACGCCATCGGCACGAAGAGGTTCGACTCCGAAAAGGCCGGAGACAGAGAAGTTCAGCGCACCATGTTAGAATTGTTAAATCAATTGGACGGCTTCAGTTCTACCGCCGATATAAAGGTGATCGCCGCCACCAACAGAGTGGACATCCTCGATCCCGCTCTGTTGAGATCCGGTAGATTAGATAGAAAAATCGAATTTCCCCATCCCAACGAAGAAGCGAGGGCTCGCATTATGCAAATTCATTCCAGGTTGACCCCGCGTTCGAATATAAATTTTAAATAATAAATACTTTTCATTTAACCGAGCGATGTTTCGTTTTCAGAAAAATGAACGTCAGCCCGGACGTAAACTTCGAAGAATTGTCGAGATCCACGGACGATTTCAACGGTGCGCAATGTAAAGCGGTCTGCGTCGAAGCCGGCATGATAGCGTTAAGGAGGTCCGCCACGGCAGTCACGCACGAAGATTTTATGGATGCGATATTAGAAGTGCAAGCGAAGAAGAAAGCGAATCTGAGTTATTACGCGTAGTTTTATATTTTTAGATTTCTATCATTTTTTATATCGTTTATTGTGATCAAAATTTCGCCGATTTCATACCCAAAAAACTTCTCATAAAATAAAGAGAGAGCAAAAGGTATTAAACAGTCGTATTTCATTTATTTAAAAAACAATTTATTATTTTAGCTACATCATCGTTATCAATATATTCCTTAAGGTATTTTTTTTCTTCATACACACTTCATTTACACATTATATACAATAAACACATTTTTTTTTTTAAATAAATAATGCTATTTTCTAAACGTAAAAATAATAGTGAATTAATCAATAACGAATGATTTATTTCACATTTTTCATTTCAATTTATCGTTACAGAGATGCATTAGCGCTACGACTTAGTATTAATTTTTTTTTCAGTCGCCTTTATTATGTTTACATTCAAATTTAAAATGACATATATAGATAAAGATATTCATTATTGGAATGTGACTATTTGTACATATAAGTAACGACGGATGATTGCACGTTCATTACAACGGTTTAATTATTTTCGTAACGTTTGATCATCGTCGATCGTGAATATTCGCATCAATAAGATTTATAAACGACATATATAAGATTTTATCATTTTACGGCGATTATAACGACACAACTACGCGATCACCATATGTGCAAATAGCCACGTTTTCGCTAAGTAGGTTTAAAGTATATTTAAATTATTAGTAAGATTATATAGATATACGAGTTTTTGCTTTATGTCTCCACAATGATTTTTAAGTAGTTTATACTGTGCAATTTTACAACACGAGTATAATGGGATTTGCATTTATAATTCCAAAGCAAACTTGTGGTACTTATTACATGTAAAACTGTGATGTCGTAAAATCAAGATAATCTAAATATAATATATATATATACACATATAGTTTATTATACACTATAAAACACAAATATTGTGTGAGAGTGCGAAGAAAATATTTACACAAGTAAAAAAAAACAAACAAAACGTTTATGAACTCGTAGGATTTCTTTTAATTGTTGACCAATTACTGGGCCGCTCTTGGACGTCTGAAATATATCACGACACCGAGAATTCCAGTTAATATTGTTATCAAATATATATCCCAATTGGACAAGAATGACTCGTCCATTGAAAATAATGCTGACAGTGGATTCTAGAATAAAAATAAAGTAATACATATAGCCGGATTATACATACTAATTTACCATCTTTTGTACATAAATAATTTTTCCGCTTACTTCTTGTAGAGACTCTAAATTAAAGACGATCATAAGTTTAAGTAAAGCTAAAGCAACTGGAACTTTAGCGTCTGGACTTGTTTCGGCTGCTAAATCGTAACAACGTTTCGCAAGGTGGACATCGCGTCTCATACCCAGTCCCTGTTCATGCATATAACCCAAATTAAACATTGCTTGAGCATTATTTTGCTGCTCTGATGCTAATCTAAAATTTAAATATGCGCGTTAAATAAAATAGAGTTAAAAAATGAGTAAAAATTTAAATACCTATAATGGCTAGCAGCGGTTTCATAATCCACTGGTGTACCTAAGCCGTAATAATGATAATCTCCCAATTTTACTTGTGCTGGAGAATAACCTTGAGCTGCTGATCTGCTCCAATATGTTAAAGCTCTTACATAATCTTCTGGAGGACCCCCAAATAACGTTACCTCTCCTTTAAATTTTAGAGAAAGCTTTTCTTTAATAATTCGTTATACAAGTAAATTACATCAATCGCGATATACCTCTATCGAGAAGACAAGCTGCATTACTTTGAGCAATTTCATAACCCAATTGTGCCATTATTGCAAATTGAACAAATGCCTTATTTCTTTCAAATTGTCTATATTCGTGGAATGCCAGCATTAATTGTTCGCCCCATTTCCCCCTTTCAGCGACAGTTTTGAAGAACTATTAAAAAAAATATAATTTAAATAATCAAATATTGTAACAAGATATATGTATATAATTATTTATTTTATATACTTCAACTGCTGTAGGACAGGAACGCAAAACTCCCAAACCTTCAGCATGCATTTGTCCCAAATGATAAATAGCTAATACGTGGTTTGATTGAGATGCAAGATAATAATATTTGTTAGCCATCTTAAAATCCCTTCGCACTCCAATTCCCCCTAAAAGTATTATATGTTGTATTAATAAAAAAACATGAATATGTACACTCATTATAAAAATTGATTTTACCAAAATACATATTTCCCAATTGCAATTGTCCATCCACCCAACCCTGATCAGCAGCTAATTTAAAATATTTCAAGGCTTGAACTGTATCTTTTGGAACTCCTCTTCCATGAAGATACATTAATCCAAGACCAGATTGACCAACTGGATTATTTAATTCGGCAGCTTTTTTAAAATATTTAAGAGCTGTTTCATTATTTGCCTTTACAGAATCACTACCTTCTAAATATATCTAAAAAAAAAATTTTATATTAATGAATCTTTAATATAAAATAAATGTAACATTATGAATGATATACTATTTACTTTTCCTAGATATGCCATTGCTTCAGCGTTTCCAGCATCAGCAGCTTGTTGAAAATAACGCATCGCTTTTTGTATGTCTAATGGAACGCCACGAACACCTTGATAGTGCAACTGCCCAAGACCTACCTAAAAATAATAAAATTTAAATTGATGTTTAAGTCTATAACTAAAAAATGAAAATCTTATTAATAACTACCTGAGTGGGTATATCTCCCTTTTCAGCCATTAATCTATAATACTCTATTAAATCATTATACAATGTATACGTATTGACTCCAGAGTTTTCATGTTCATCTAGAATTCTCACTCGCTGAATTGCAGCACCGCCACTTAACGACACTTCGTTGGCCACTGAATATACATTAATATTAAAATTTGATATATAAGGAATATATTGAAATCACTATGAACAATCGTTACCCTTGGTTGCCACTTTTCTATAAAAGTATAATGCTTTATCGCACGCCGAAGGTACCGTAACGCCTGCCCAATATCTATAACCAAGAGCCATTTGCGCCCAAGTGCTATTGGCAAGCGCTCCCATTGTCAAATGTACTAAAGCTTTGGGTTGTGATACATTAACACCTATACCAGATGCATACATCAAACCCAAACCCTATAAACAAGGTAGCAATAAAAATATGTTATAATTTTGATTAACATTAAAAGTGCTTCATATTTACTGTATGAGCCTCCGCGTTTCCGGTTGTGACGAGAGATTGAAAAATGTCTTTTGCTTCAGTGATATTTTGTTCCATATGACTTCCGAAGAGTTTAGCCCACGCTATTTTAATTAGCGCACCTTTGTGTCCTCGATCAGCAGCCTGATACATTAATGTATATCCTAACAATTTATTACCTTGACTTTTATTTAATTGTGCCATTCCAGACTGATAAATCTGTTCAGCTAAAATATCAAAAATATTTTTAAAATTATTAATTATAAATTTATAAAGCACTGAAGTGATATTTTATAAACTTGTGACACTACAAACTTTCGATTTCTTCCTGTGTAGGTTCAACATATGGTTCTTCAGGAAGCGAAAGCAGTAATCTTAGAGTTTCTTCTGGATCTTCCGATTCCTAAAAATAATATGTGATTTATGGAAGAAATGCACATTAAGGACTTTTAAAAACACTATCAAAAATAAAAGCATAACAATTTTATTATGAAAAAGCAAACATATTAAAATTTTTGTGTATAATCGTAATATACTAATATATCTTTTAATAAAATGATATATTATTACGAAAATACAAAATTTATTCTGCTTGAGATAAATCGTAAAACTTTTTTCTTATATGAATACTTTTTTCTTTTAATATTGATTAACATTTTTTGCTCAACTCAAGCAATGTTTGAAAAATGGTTATTTATGATATTAGTAATCCTATATGAATAATATACCTTTGTGCATAATAATAATTGTTAATAATTCCAATATATGCTAAGATGCAAACAAAAAATAACACACACACACACACATATAATATATTAAGATGATATATATATATATATATATATATATATATATATATATATATATATATATATATTAGGAAGAAAATTCATAACCCAAAAATTGATACCAAAATAAAGCGTTCTCACCAAATATTTTACAGGATTATTAATGAGAATTTGAATGATAGTAGTTTTTTAATTATAATCAAGTTTGATGCTGATATAACACACGCATTTCAAAATGACTATTAAGTCGACGATGACCACTATATATTTCGCAAGATTACTATCGTAAACACATATTGAATATTCTTATTAGATGCGTATTGTAAATATACAAAAATCATACTCATGTCTGGCGCTGTTTTTTAAATGTAAGATTTACGACCCATTGTGATTTAGAAAAAAAGTTAGTCGGATAATCATAAAACTGTACAATTCGTATAATTATAGAAGTTCGTAATGTGAATAATGCCTGCACAAGCTTTTTTTTGTTTCTAAATAAAAAAATTACTTCTGATTCAGAATCCGATACAGAGTCAAGACCGAGTAGCATCAAAGTTTTCATCCATTTTCGTACTTTTTCGAAAACTTGTACCTGATCTTCACTGTCGTCGTCTGATATATCTTTTTCCGATGAATCTACGTCATTGTCCGAGTCCCTCGACTTGATAATGCGCACTGGAAACAAACGGGCGAATTTAAAATATAACATGCGAACGAGTTTTTCGTTTTAGACAAATCTACAAATAAATAATTTACCGGTAGTGTCCGAATCGTCCAGACTGGGTGAATTGCCGATGTCTTTGATGCGCGCCACGAAGCTTCTCATTTTTCTTATTACGTCGTCCACATTTTCACTGTTCGCTTCATCAAATTTGTCTATCGTAATTTTTTTACTATCACTATCTACGTCTTCGTCTTCGGACTTTTCTTTGTTCGACGTTACGGGTCCCGATATTTCCGCGAGAGCGAGCGAGGTGAACGCAAATAACACAATAAAATATAACTGATATTTCATTTTGTCTGAAAACGCAAAGAAAAAAAATATGTCATAAAGAATTTATCAAGAGATGACAAACGAAACTATTCAAACTTAAATTTTCTTAACATATAAATAAATGTAATATGCATAACCGAGAAGCGTCAAGTTTTTAAACATATATATATATATATATATATATATATATATATATATATATATATATATATATATTATTGAAACAAAGACGTTCAAATAAATAACTACTCGTTTTTCGTTCGCGTTTTAATATAAATTAAATTTTAATTCGATTAAAATGATTAAATTTATTCATTTTATGTTTTTATTTCATACGAAATATACTAACGGTAGAAATACAACATCATCACTCGGAAAGCGTTCTTACGTTATTAAGCCGTCGGGTAGAGATAGAGAGAGAGAGAGAGTGAAAAATCGTTATTGTATTTTTTTTTTAATAATCAATGGATATGAAGATTATTTACATTTATAAACCGATCGTAATTTGAGTTTAAGTTCGCGGAACGTCGATTCGTACATATGAAAAATTAGAAATATTTCTTTGGAGATTGTGCAAAAAGAAAAAAAAAACGGCCGATAACGGTACCCGTTCCGAGTCCGATAAGAGGCTTCGGATCGTCGAGAGACGTTGCGACAAAATTAGTCGACGTCGATATATTTTTTCCGATTGGCGACCGGTCGATCGGTCAAACAAAGAACGAATCGCGTTCGGATCGGGCACACGTAGCACTTTAAGGGCGGACCGGGGGCAAAAATCGATCGAAGCGAGAAAGGCGTCTGCGGAAAACGAGGCAGCGAACGAGGGAAAGACGGAGTCGGCGACGCACCATATTAGCGCTAGTCTCGGCCGGACGGAAGTCAGCTCGGACGCGAACTCCTCCAGTCGACGAAGGTCCGCCGAATCGCCGAATCGCCGGATCGCCGAAAGCCGCTGTCAATCGAAATCACGCGCGCCAACCTCTCCGGGACACGTCAACACATTTCTCTATCGCTCGCGTGAATAATTAAAATGATCACTGCATTTTTCTCGATTTCGCTTTATTCAAAAATAATAACGAACTCTATTGTAGTGCACTAGTAAAATCATATATATATATATTTAATTTATCATTCATCATTCGCAGCCGTGTGGCGGTTTTTATAACGTTGCGATCAAAACGGTCGTTTCGCTTTTAAAATCGAGCGAGCTCATGCCGTTTGCACGGTGCGCTAAATGGCTAGCCATAGCACCCAATCCGCGGACACCCTGTAACCGTGAACCTCAAACATAGCTTTCGTTCATACTACCCTCATCTAAATCGTCCAATGCTGAACGAAGACCTCTTTAAACTTTTTCCATTTGTCTCTATTTCTATCTCATCGCGCGGATATCAATTTAACACATCTTTCATCATTTCTTTCAGCTACACGTCCGGCTCGTTACTATTTCGTAATTCTCATTCCGTTCCTTCCGATTATACCGGTCATACATATTTACATTCTTCGAGTATATTGTAATTTTTGTACACAAACATCGTTAATACTTTGTTTTTATTACTATATAGGTATAAATGTCGAAAGTACACATTGGTCAAACATTTTTCTCTTCAAACACACCGAAATCTTATTTTAAAATATCACGTGCAATATATTTAATGCCAATTTAGTTTTACGTCGAATTTCTACTATTTTGTTTTTGTATAGGTTAACAAGCTGCCCTAAGTACATATAATCGTTTTTAATTGTAAACCTCAAAATTGAAAATAACATGGTATTCGAATAAAAAAAATAAGTCACCAACTGCGACGATAAAATATTTAAATACGCTTTTTATCGCTTTATTTAAATGCAATTTTGCAAAAAAAAAAAACTGATAAGATAATGGTCGCGAATGATAAAGTTGTGATCTTTTAACCTAAAATGTCAAAAAGCTGTTCGAGTAGTTCTTAGCGGAATCTTTAAAATGTAAGGGTTTATCGTAATCGTAATTCTTAATATCGCTTTTTAAGCGCATTTTGAAGAATTTGTCGATCATATTTTTCGATTTTTGCCGGTTTTTCTTCCGTTTTAATTTAAAAATCTTTATCTTTTCTTATCGTATTTGAATTTTTTTACAATTTATATGCATTTTCAGCGACATTGCCGTTTAGTTTCAGAAGTCAAACATGAATTTCGCATCGCCGTCGTTTCGCAGCATCAGAATAATACTCAACAAATACTTGCAAAACGTTAAATGCAGAAGGTACGCGACCAAAAGTAGCGACGATATAAGAAAGGAGTTTTTGGATTTTTTTATGAATGGATACGATCATGCGTTCGTGCGTTCGAGTCCGGTTATTCCGTTTTGCGATCCCACCGTTCCTTTCGTCAACGCGGGAATGAATCAGGTGAGGAACTCGTTTTGATTCGCGCGTTCGAGCCTTTCTTGCGATAAATTCTAGAGTGATCGTTTCCATTCCGAATAATATATTTTAGTTTAAAGGTGTTTTCTTAGGACAATTTTCTCCGCCTTATACTAGAGTAGTCAATTCTCAAAAATGTGTCAGAGTCGGCGGCAATCATAACGATTTAGAAATCGTGGGAACCGATGGCCATCATCATACGTTTTTTGAAATGCTCGGTAATTGGTCGTTTGGCGACTATTACAAGGTATTAACCTGATTATTATTTTTTTCTAATTTTCCTAATTTTTTTTATAAATAATTATTTTATTAATAGGAAACTGCTTGTAAAATTGCCTTAGAATTATTGACCGGTCCCTTCGGTTTTAAACTGAACGATTTGGTTATCACATACTTTGGCGGTGACAAAAGTTTAAATCTCGAATGCGATTTGGAATGTCGAGATATATGGTTAAGTGTTGGGTAAATATTATATAGTAATTTTATAATTAATATATCTGATAATCATTTTAATAAATAACATGTTATTATTTAGAATATCTGAAAAAAATCTTATTCCTAAAGGAGCGAAAGATAATTTTTGGGAAATGGGTCCGACCGGACCTTGTGGCCCATGCTCTGAAATTCATTTTCGCGAAGCAAACGGTAATTTAATAGAAATATGGAATATCGTTTTTATTCAGTTTAACAGGTGAATATATAAAATTAATTTAGTAATTGATTTAAAATATTTGTGTTAAATTAAATAATTTTATATTCAATTGCAGATTAAACGATGGAAACATTATCGCTTTGCCAAAATTTCATATAGATACTGGAATGGGTTTAGAAAGATTAACTGCCTTACTACAAAATAAAAAATCAAATTATGACACTGACCTCTTTGAGCCATTAATCAACGCTATTCAAAAAGTATTATTAATCTATAGTTTATTTTATTTACCAGCTTTAGTTTGTTCATAATTTTGAAATTTAAATTTTTAGAAAGCCGTAAATGTTCCACAATATAGTTCGAAATTTGGTCAAGATGCTAAATTAGATAATGCGTATAGAATACTTGCAGATCATGCTAGAACAATTAGTGTATCTTTAGCCGATGGCGTATTTCCTTGTCGCAAGTATTAAAAATGTATATAATGATGTTTTACTTATAAAATAGATTTATAAAATTATATTTTTTTTGTAGTTTGAGATTGAGAAATATGTTACGCAAAGCGATAACAATCAGTAAAAATATTTTTCATAGTGAAACTGATATGATGATAGTTTTATATGATAGGGTTGCCGAAATTCTTGGCCCTACATATCCTGAATTATTTAATAAAACAGAACATTGTAAAGAAATTATTAAACATGAAGAGCAATCTTTAGCGCAACTTCAACATGTTTGTAAAAAGGAAAAAAAAGCATTACAGGAAAAATATCCTGAAATAAAACTTTTACCTGATGATCTATTCGCTGGATTTGCTGAAGGTTACAAACAATTTAAAATGGTAAACAGTTATTATTTAATGTATATAATGTAATATTATTTGATATATTATTTCTTTAAATTTGCTCGATTTTTTTTTCAGGAAATGAAAGACGTTAAAGATGGAATAATTCCAGGAAAAATTGCATTTAAATTATACGATACATTTGGACTGGATGAAAGAATGATACAAGCAATTGCAAAAATAAATAATTTATCTGTAAACGAGAAATCGTTTAGAGAACATATGTTAGAGCACAAATCAAGACACAAAAATGTCATATTAAAAATGGCAGCAACAAATATTAGTAGAATGTTAAATAATAACGTGGATGCTTTAATAGATAAAGGATTATCTACAACAGACGATAGTTATAAATATAATTATTATTTAGAGAAAAATGAATATGTTTTTCCTACACTTAAAGCTAAAATTTTAACTATCATTACGGAGAATGGCGAAATTGTAGATTCCATATCTAACGAAGATTCTAAGCTATGTCATTTTATTTTCGATAAAACAAATTTTTATTGTGCAGAAGGCGGACAGTTTAGTGATATTGGTAGTATATTTGTCGATGGCGAATGCATTTTTAATGTTAAATCAGCTACTAAAATTCAAAATATTATATTACATACTGGAACATTACAAAAGTCATCAAATGAAGATATTAAACACTTTAGAAAACAAGACTTAGTCGATTTAGTGCTAGATAAAAAACATAGGCTATTATTAATGCAACATCATACAGCCACGCATTTATTAAATATAGCAATTAAAAAGGTATTGCCAAAAAGCGTTACATGCCAGTTAAGTTCAAAAGTTACAAAAACAGGACTCGTATTGGATTTAGCTGTATATGGAGAAAAATTATCTGTACATTCTATATCCAAAGCACAAAATATTGTCAGGTATTAATATTGTTATTATTTTATTTTCATCTATTTTTATATTAATTAATTTAATAAGTTTTTTATTGCAAATAATTAAGAATTACATTTTGTAATATGTAAAATGTTGGCTTTTTAGGTTGGCGTGTAAATCTAAAATACCAGTCAAAATAAATAGCATCAATAGTCAAGACTTACTAAAAATGAATGATGTTACTACTGTACCCGGTGAAGTATATCCTGAAATTGGAATGAGAATGGTTGAAATTGATTTGCCCCAAAATCTGGGAATTTCGAGGTTTGTTGATAATATTATGATTTAAATAATTACTTTATTTTTTAATTAATATTTTATTTTTGCTATTTTAGAGAACTTTGTTGTGGTACTCACGTTTTAAATACTAGTCATTTACAAGATTTTTGTATTACTTCTGTACGTGGTGCTAAAGGACATACTCCTCTTATTAGAGCCATCACTGGTGAATTAGCCTTACAAGTGAATTATTTGCATATATTAAAAATTCTAATAAATGTTTTTTGTATTAAAAATTTGATATATATATATATATATATATACATATTTTAATTTTAGGTGAATGATATAAAGCAAAGTGCTGAAAATTTATATAAATATATGGAAGAGAATGAAACATCAGACGAAGAAATGGATGAAAAATTAGGAAATATAAAAAAAAAATTGAGTGTTCTTTGTAAAGGTGAAGGTGCTCCTTATGGTGCTCATTTAGAATGTTTAGATATAATAGAAACCGTTGAGAGAAAAATAAAAGCAAAAAATGAGCAATTACTAATGTAAGAAATAAAAATTGGTTATTATAATAAACCATTCACTATTTTGTTTTATATTACATTTCGTTTTTTATTTGTATTATAGCGATTTAATGAAAAAAGAAATGGCCACAGTAATATCCGATGCGGACAGAGCAGGAAATAATTTTATCGTACATTTTCTTATTTGTTCTTATATTTTAGAACCCAGTAGTTTATCTTTGACAGTTGCAGCCCAATGTGCCATTAATAAACCTATTTTAATAATGGGTTGTGCAAATGGTATTATTAAAGCGACATGTCAAGTTCCAGAGGTATATATATTTATATATATATATATATATATAAGAATTTTTTTTATTCCATAAAAAAATACATCTTACAATAAAATATATATAACAAATTATAAATGCATTCATAATTTTTATGCTTTTTACTGTAATGAAGGTACATATAAAATTACAATATTTTTTTTTCATAGGAAATATTATTTTTTTGTTTATTTCAGAAATATCTAACAGATAGTTTCAGTGCTGAAAAATGGATGAAGAGTATTTTGTCTGTTTTTGAAACAAACATTATGCCCCCATCTAAAAACCAGAATATTAAACATATAGTGCATATGAAAGGAAAAAAAGTAACTCTTCAATTTACAAGTTATTAAATTTTTAATATTTACAATAATATATAATTTTTTTAAATCTAATTTAAGGTCAGTTTGATTAATTGCGAATCTTTAGTCGGAAGTGCAATAAAAGCAGCTACTGCATATGCAGAACTTCATTGTACGAATAATACAGATGATGATCAAACGCAACAGTGGGTGAACGAGGATAAAAACAAACATATTAATCGTAATAAGTGAAATTATATATTTCTTCATTGTTATAATTAATAATGTATTTTTTTTGTGAATTGTTAAGTTTTACTATTTGATTTTTTATATCATGAAAAAATAGAGATCTCAATTGTTAAATATACAGTTTAAAAATTTATTTTTATAAAAAATGTTACACTTTATTAATGAGCATCCATGAATAACATATCGGAAAGAAGTAACATCGTATTTGGCAGTGGTCGAGGTTGAGGAGAAAGTACTGTAAATACTTGACGTTCCATATCCACAGCCGTACTGTAATATGTTTCACGATTAATTTATTATAAATAAATTAAATACCTATACGAAAGGTTTCTTATAAAAAGGGCGGTATATACATACACACAAATAAATCCAGCAAGATTTGTTCGAATAACATCCTCTTCTGGATTTAACGCGAACGAAACGGCGAGTATATGATGCACCAATGAGGGACTGGGTTGAACCGCGACAATTTTTGTTAAAGCATCCTCCACTTTCATGCCTAAAGGCATACACGAATCTGGCAGTGACGGTGCACCTATCTGTATATCAAAGTAAAATATCGTTAGTTAAAAATAATATAAACTTTATTTTTATTTCATTAATGAATTTATCACTTTGTATATTTTAGCATCGGAGAATTTAACGTCGAATGAATGGGGATAAAAGGGAGTTCTTTTGCCATAAAAATATTCTCTAACTCGCATATCTCTATTTTCTGCTCTTTGCTTTTTAGTTCTCTCTACTACCTGAAAATTATATCAATTAATAAAACGTGCTAAAACTTAATTCATATTGAATCAGGAGGTTTATCGATATTGAGAAAAATATTGATTAAAATAATAAAAATATACTTACACCACCACTTTTGGGTAAAAATACAACTTTAACAAATTTAGGCATATCTCTAACCAATTCGTTATATAAGCGTTCATTATCCAAAACTAAAATTATATCAACCTCAAACGCTTGAGCGGCATGAGTTAATACTTTGTAGCCTTTTCCTTTTACCCAGCCGCAAGTATTAATTATGCACCCGGATACCTTAGCTAAACAATAATAATAATATTAAACATTTCATATATACAAGATAAAGCAACCTTAGATCAAAATAAAATTTCTGCTTTTAATTAAAATGTCGTTTTATAAAAAAAAATATATAGCATGCCTTTTTTATTTATCTCCATTCTTTCAAGAATTACTTCGGCTAATTTTGATGTAATTATATTAAAAAGGTCAATGTTATCATTGGGCGATTTATGTCCAAAGTGATAAACTAAAGGAGCCTGTTGGCTAAATCCTTCTTCAACCGTTGCCGGTCTTTCAACGAGTAAACCGCCTAAATAAAATTTTATATGGTAATATCGAATATATTATTTAGAAAGAATTTCAAAAGAAAAAAAAAAGGAAGTAATAGTAAACCTATCGTTCCGGGGACGCCGATTTGGCCCTGTCCGACGTCCAAATCAACTAAAATAGGTCGTCTTCTCATTCTCACTGCGTAATTTAATAAAATACGAGTTACGGTACTTTTCCCGACGTCGGTCGGTCCGACGATCATCGTAATAGGTCCACGAGAACCCGATTGTTCCGCTTCATTTCTATACTGTTCTAACGCGGCATGAACATTTAAATAAATAACCTAGAATAGAATTTTACGATTAGTCAGAAACATTTTAACGCGCTTATCGTCTTCGAAAATCGATCCGTTACCATAGGAGTTTCTTTTGCAATATAACTGACTTCCGTTTTGCCTTTAAGCTCGATAGTGCATCCGTGCCACGTATATATTGCAACTTTTGCGCCAGAATTAAATTCGTACACTTTTCCTTTGAAGAGTTCGGTTCCAAATAGTTCCGCTAGGCCACTTTTTACCTATCGAAGAAGTAACATTATCGATACGAATAATCTTTCGCATTTATGTCGCGACTTGACAAGTTGACTTGACTTGACACAAATGGCCACATTTAAATATATCATTAGAGATTTAAAAGTATTGCAAAAACGCGGATCAATTATTTTTTCAGTAATACGATTTAGATCCGCGACGTCGAAGCGCTACGATTGGACGGGAAATTTTCATTTAACGAAAGTAAAATTCGGGAGAACGAGATCGGAATCTATAGGAAAAAATAAAACGCCTCGAATAAGCCGGAGCGGGATTTTTAAGAACGCGCGGTAAGTATATTATAGGAAATATAACCAATTTTATAGGTAAGGTTAAATTCTCACTTCGAGAGTCACTTTCTCGTTTTTGGATTCGACTTCGAAACGCAATTCACTATCCGGTTCCAGACGGAACGTTTTGTCTTTGTCGGCTTCGGAGACGGTTTCGGTCATCGTCGGTCCGCGAGAGTCCAACGTTGACGGTCGTCAAACGTCAAAACGAAACGGAGTCGTAACGATACAATTTCGCGACCGTTACTCGGATTCGAAATAAACGCGGCGTCCAAATTTTCCAAATTTATTTTAAGGCATCTTTTGCGGAGGACCGCGATCGGTCATCTTCGAATATTAAACTGACTGAAAGCTAATTTTTAAAATCGAAATATTTTCCGGGGACGCGGTCGCGTTTGGGTCGCATTTGGGTCGCTTAGGACCGCCGGCGCTCGTCACGCCCGACGCTCGGCCGGCCGCCATTTGCGCGTCGCGTCCCGTCGTCGGCGGCGTCTCGTCATGGTGCCGGTAAGTATGAGCGTGCGATCGCGTCCCTTCGGTGCCGGTCCTACTAACGATGGCGCTTTCGGTCAGCAAACGAAGGTGTTCGTCGGCAGCCTGCCGCTCGGGTCGAAGCCGGAGGAGCTGCGGCGGCTGTTCGAGCGCTACGGCGTCGTCACCGAGTGCGACGTGATGAACCGCTGCGGCTTCGTGCACATGCAGACCGAGGACATGGCGTCGAGCGCGATCCGCGGCCTCAACAACACCTCGTTCAACGGCGGCGTGATCACCGTCGAGCGCGGCCGCATCAAGGAGAGGGGGCGCGTCGGCGGCAGGGGCGGCGGCGGCGGCGGCGGGGGCAGGGGACCCGCGGGCCCGAGAAGGGGCGGCGGCGGTGGAGGCCCGATGCGCGGCGGCCCGCCTCCGGTGCGGGACGCCCCCTACATGAGGGACCGGCCGCCGATGGACATGGGCGGCCGCCCCGGCGGGCCTATGGGGCCGCCCGGGCCGATGGGGCCCCCGAGAAACGCCGGGCCGTACGACAGACCCGGCGACCGCAGGGGCGGCCCCTACGACGACCGGCCGGGCGGCCCTCCCGGTCCGCAGGGCCCCGGTTTTTCGGGCGAGGACCGGCGCGGCTTCGCGCTGATGGACGGCCGCGGCATGGGCGGTTACGGGGGCGGCATGGGCGGCTACGGCGACGACCGCCGCGGCTACCCCAACGATGACCGTCGCGGCTGCGGGATGTACGGCGACGACAGGCGCGGCGGGGGCGGCGGCGGCGGCATGTTTCCCGACGACCGCCCCAACATGATGATGGATCGGCGCGGCGGGGGCGGCGGCATGCGGCCGCCCATGTCGATGCCCTCCTTCGACAGAGGCGCGCCCCGAGGCCCCAACCCGATGGGCAACGGAGACATCTTCAGCCGGAGATCGCCGCCGCAAATGTGAGTATCGTCCGACGCTCGAGTGTCGCGAGTGTCTTAAGCTTTTCGACATTAATCGTTTCGTTGTCGCGCAGGAGGAACGGCGGAGGCGGCTACGGAGACCGAGAGCCCTACAACCAACAGTTCCCGCCGATGGGACGGTAAGTCGAATCCGCTTATGTCGTTACGCATTCGCACGCTTTGCGGTGCATCGGTGCATTATGCGGTCCGCGTCGTCGAATCCGACTCGGTCGCGAAACCGAAACCGAACGTCATAATGCATTCGAATATATATATTTACTTATTGTTTAATGTTCTCAAGAAACGACCTCACCGTCGATTACATACATATGTAAATTCTGTTTTGCGATTGACGCTTTTCGGAATAGCCGCTTTCGACAGTTCCTGGAGTCGAATTTTAGCGCTTCGATCTTCGAAAATTATCGATCGTTCCGCATTCGTAAAAGCTTTTTTTATTCGTTAGGCGTTCGTTCGAGAGAGGAACCGGTCGACCGAAAGTTTCTAATCGTTTTGCGTATTTATTTTACATTAAGCGTTCGTAACCGATCCGACTTTTGCCCGATTTAAACGCGCTCGGTTTTAAAAGTGAAGATCGCACGGATCTCTTTGATAAATTAATAGTTCGCTCTCGCGGAGGTAGAGATCGAGCGATCGTCGCGTAGATCCGGACGCGTAAAAGCGCATCTCTGTAATTGCTCGATTTATTAACAAAATTTACATATTTATGTGAAACGTGAGGCCCTATGTCAAGTGTTATAATGTTGCAAAATCGGTTTTGTTTGGTGGTTTGTGTTTAGCGTCGGAGGAAGCGGACCTCGCGGAGGTAGAGACATGGGCATGGGTCCGCGCAGATACTAATACCACGGCAGTATCATCGAAAATGTCACGTAGTTTTATACGCATCGACTTTCAATCGCATACCGACGCAACGTTTTCCAAGAGATTAATTCGACGATGATTTTACGGCATCAGGTTATCCACGAAGAAATCTTTCTTTTTTTCACATACAGAACGTCCAAAACTGTCTTAATATATAAGTATAATGATATAGGATGCAATTCGTTTTAGGGTTTATAATTATATATATCTATTATATACATTTTAATGATAACGATAGTATAATTAAAAGTACAACTCGTACATTTTATTAGTTTATAGAGCAGTCAATCACTATTGTATTTTTAAGATTAAATTTACATGATTAAAAAAAAAAATAGTTTGTAGAACGTTTTTGTACGATTTGCACTGAAATATGACCTTACATCAGTGTAAAGTCTTCCCTTTCTAGCTAAATATGAATTTTATGTTAATTCAATTAATTATACATGTATAAGTTTCGACATAATTTTTTTTAATTCGGTGTTGTCGTTATTTTATGTATAAATTTTTGATTGGAAAAAATTTTCGTCTCTTTAGGAAGATGACATTGGTGTAAAATATATAAAAATGCTTTATGCCAGCATTCATTAGATCTGTATTCTTTTACCTAACAATTTTAAATTTTACACGAACCGTTTTTTGACAAAAAGAATTTTGAAAATAATAATCGGCGTTAAAGAGTCAACAGAGAGAAAAACTTTGTAATTGGCTTAATAAAATGAAATAATTAAAAAAAATATTTTTTTCTTTATTTTTTTTAATATTTTCCTTCTGAATATTTCTAGGATGATTAATAAACGTTTCACAATGTGTTTAATTGCATTATAAGTATTTGCTGACAAAATGATGTACCTAATTTTCTTGATAAATAAATCATTCTTACAGTAAATAAATAAAATAGCTCTATTTTTTTTGTCGTCTTTTTAAAATAACAAGTTGTAGATGTAATTTCGATCTAATATTCTAATCGAGATTTTTTTTGCTGTATTTATTTTAATATTTATAACATAGCGCAAAGTTTCTTATAATATATATATATATATATATATATATTTTTTAGAATAAGATATTTTTAAATAGAAAATCGCAAACGAACCTTTGTCGTTATCGTTTTAAGCATTTTTTTTTGCATATTCTTTATATTTATTTGTACTATATTAATGTCCTTTATTAACCACAATGCCCTTTTTGAAATTAAATATTAATGTTTATGTATTTGTCTATCTATTCTTTAATTCAGAGGCAAATTGTGACAATAGTTTTATTTTAATATTAGGCTGTCATAAAATAAGGGCAAATTAAATTACACATTATTATAATAATAAATAGTCTTTGATAAAATAAAATGTAAGTATTTCAAAATACTACAAGGTGGAAAAAAATTGCTAGTTTGCGGATTATTAGAAAAATAAATTTTCCTTTATATTGTATTTCTTTCTAGTCATGCATGCTGATGAATTATATATATATATGAAAATCTCAACATCTATCGTCAGATAATTTTCTATTTGCAACCTGTCTGTGTCCTTAAATAATAATCTTTATCAACGAAATCTGTTTTCAATTTTTCAGACTTTTTACATCAATATTTTCAATGCAAGACTTGTCAGTTGATAAAATTATTTATATTCTTTCTTATTTTATAAATCGATGAGTTTTCGTTCTCGTTTCGATTTTATACGTGAAATAAAATTTGTCAGTTTAAGATTATTATGCAGTCATTATTTAATTTTAGATGAACTATCGGTAAAATTAAATTTTCATTATCAATTAATTTAACCAATATATCCTTGATCTTTTATCAAATTGTTTAAACATCGACTATGCTATCATTTATCCATAATTCCTCTTTTTTCCATTATCCTCGTCTTGTATTTATTTATTTTTAAATATCTGATAACCTTGATTCCAAAACAGACACGTAGAATATATTTTCATACAACAGACGGAAAGTTACTATATGATCTTTGAGACAATTTCAGCGGTGGAATATAGTGTACGTTATATAAGTAAGTGAGAAAAAAAAATGTATGTGAAGTAAGTGCCGCATACACACGGATGCGGTTATACGTTATCGGAGTCAGGGATGCGTGCGTACACCGAATCACACACGGAAGACGAATGTGCGGCTGCAACGTTAACGGAAAATTAATGCGGGATGCGTTGCTTGTTTTATCGGCGTCGTGCGGGGCAAGATCTCTATCGCACGTATCTTAGAAAATCGTAAGTAAGCACTGACTGCTATGTCCTCATCGACAACATGTTTTAGTTACGTTTATATATATATATATATATCCATACATATTTTTTTTCTATTGAGAAACAACAATAATAATAATAATAATATAATCATTTGAATTGAGTTGCAAATTAACGGTGTGTTTGCCCGATCGCGTTTACAAGGCCCTCAGCGTACCGCTCGATGATATTATCGTCTCGATTATTTTGCTCTGATTGCATGCCTCAAAATGCGACCTTTTTGCTCATACCTGTACAATCGTAACTGGTGCATCCGGACCGTTTTGATGTTGCGTTTATTTCATATGCGTATTTTTTA
The DNA here is from genome assembly GCA_024500535.1 of Leptonema lineaticorne. NCBI lineage: Eukaryota > Metazoa > Arthropoda > Insecta > Trichoptera > Hydropsychidae > Leptonema > Leptonema lineaticorne. The sequence continues at coordinate 11,483,499 of JANIJI010000065.1, forward strand.
ACAATTAGACAATAATAAAAAAAAAAGATAATAATTACACCGAGAATGACATGTAGTAGAAAATTAAGACGTCCACTTCGTAAAATATATTATTATGCGAAAATATCGTATGAGCTCAATATATTCTCAATCTCTTCAATTTATGTTCTTGATAATGTGTCTCTCGTTATTATAATGATAACAATAATAATAGAAAAATCGATATTTATCCCACTCACAGAGATAATTTTTTTCCTTTGTTATTTATGAATCCATATACCTAAATATACATATATTTTTTTTCAGTATACAAATTTGATTCATTGTTGTTCTATAAATATTTACGTATATGGATTCTTAGACCATCCATAATATTTTTTGATAATCTAATATTTTTATTTTTTCCGCAGCGTTACCTGTGGTGGTTGATTAAAATGCTGAGCATTTTGGGTATATAACTATGATGATGATGATGATGAACTCGTATTTTCTTCAAGGAAAGTGAATCGTTTAAAGGACAGACGATGCGATGATTCGAAAGGAGAGTTCGATTGCCATTAATTTGGGAGATGTTTATTGAGAAGATTAAAAAAGAGTTGTGGAAAATGTACCATCATTTATTGGAATATATGTAAAATAAATATAAATTACACGTTATATTAATGACATATGATTTTATTTTAATCATTTCCTTATGCTTAGTTCAAATATGAATACACACATTATTACAACACAACAGATTTTAATTTTATATAGTTATCTTTATTAAATCGAATGTGCTGATTTCAAATCTATATTTTGTATTATAGCATGTCACGTTTTCTTGTTGCGACAGTATGAAGAACTGTAACAATAACAACCAACTAACAGGCGTGCTTAACGTGTTTATTAACGTTTATCACATCAAATCGGCAAATGTGATAATGCGATAGATCACAAAAACGATTAGATTAGTTGTTAAGAACCAAAAACAAATTATTTTTCATAGCTATTTAATTGTATCATACAGCAATCGGGTTCATTATTTATTATTCCGCTTGTAGACATTTTCTATTCTATGATTATTCTTGGTAAATGCGCTCAACTTGTTCATCACTAATATTTCCATTTTTTAAGAATAATTCTTAATAATATATAATTCATTTTTAATTTTGGCATCGCTGATAATAAACTTGTTTTTCAAATGTCGGAAAGCTGACTTCATACGTTTCTTGCGAGTCAAGTTTTTCTAATGTTCCGATGTACTACTAATATTTTAATAAAATATTTCAAATTACCCTAATTAAATATATGTATAGGAATTAAATGTAATAAATAATACACATCATTTATCGTAATATTTTAACTTTGCCAGTCTGTGTTCGACTTCGCTTATGTACGGTTCTGGTATTTTCTGCTCTTTCATCTTTTCAATTTTTCTTCTCACCACCGTTTTTTCCATATTATCGACTTCGTCAAATTGTAGTTTTAACGCGACACCTTCATCTGCAGCAGTTTTCCGCATTTCAATCCTGGAACCGTGCGTATGAAAATTGAATATGTATATATTTTTTTGTCTAAATTAATATTTGAACAGATAAGTAAATTGTGTTTATTAAACATTTTAAAGGGATTTTTAAATTCTCGGAAATGATTTAATCGTTGTTTTTTTTACATTGAAAATTTGCTAAAGTCCATCTTTATAAAGACAATTTAGTTGTTAAAATATCTATATTATTTTCTTAAAGCAGATTTTAGTTAATATATTTGAAATTACTGAAATTCTATGAATTTATTAGGGATCTGTGTTCAATATGGACCGATTTAGAATATTTTATATTTACTAGCACAAAAACTATACCAATATTTTTAAATTTACTACCATTAAATATCGTTAACAATTTATGTGCATTTTATTAATTTGAATGGTGGTTATATAATTATAGAAAAGTTTTAATGCTCACTTTTTCCTTTCTTTATCATTTATTTGTTTAATTATCGACTGTCTATGATTTATTAGAGCCTCTTGTCTTTCTTTGATTTTCTAAAATGTATATACAAAAACGATCATTGTCTATTCTGAAAAATATATGTAATATGAAAAAAAAAAGGTTTTTCACCGATTCTTCTTTTTGTGCGTCTTCTCGATTCTTTTCCGCGATACATTTGAGAATTTCGTCGTTTCTAGACATTTCCACGGCCGTTTGTTGTCTAATGTGTTCAATCTATTTGATATATAAATATATAAAATGAATTCGATTCGCGCACAAATTAATTAATATAATAATATTGTCGAATAATAAAATTTGACCTGTTTGCTTCTTTCTTCTTTTAAATTCTTCAGTTCGTTGATTTTTTTCATTGCCGCTGCCTTCTCTTTGGCACGATATTCCCGTTCCACTTCTTCCTGGACTTTTAATATTCTAATGTTCTCCAGTTCCTCTCTGTGTTTCTTTGCAGTCTACGGACAAAGTTTATTTCGATTTTTTTGTTTTTCAAAGTATCTTTATATTTTCGTAATTTTAAATTTACCATACCTCTTGCGCTTTTGCGATGAAAGATATTATTCTTTCTCGCGCTTCCTTCTTTTCCTTAGATTCATATTTTAATTGTCTATCACGTTCCTTTCTTTGTTGTACAAATATTTTTATACGTTCTTCCATCGCTTTATCGTCTTGTAATTGTTTCTGTTTACAATCTTCGAGTTCTTCTTTACCTAAAAATTGTTAAAAATCTCAAATAGTGCAGATGACTTATGTGTAACATATTAATTAAATTAACGTATTGAATAAAAAATTTCACCACTAATATAATTATACAGGACAATTAGACTTTTTTTAATAATTTTTATAATACTTGAAATAAGAATTTTACATGTAAATTCATACATTTATTTAAGTTTTCCATTAAATTTTGTGCCTTAAGTTTTTTTTCTCTTGACTTTTCTTTATTTTGCATATGTAAATCAATGTCAGTTTGATTAAGTAAATTCAGCTCTTTATATGTATATTTTTTCTCAGCGATTTTCAGTTTTTCATGCTCTTCAATCTGCCTTTTAATAATTTCGATATTTTCCAATCTACGAGTTTTCTTCTCGTTGTATTCTTCGACTTCCTTTTCTAGTGCGACTATTCTTGCTTTTTCCATCATTTCATCTAATCTTCAATTTTTGAACAATCATTATATATTAATCTAATTTATTAGTTAAAAATTATAACATTGATCTAGTTTTCTTAGCAAATTACAAAAAAAATCTAACCTAATTTTTAATATTATAAAATTATTTAGCTCTTCTTTAAAAGAATATCAACACTAAAATTTATTTGTAAATATTATGTTCTTTATACATATTTATAAAAATATTGAATAAAATTATTTTTAGTCTTCTACAACGATTTATTAAGTAATTAAGTACCAAGTTTCACTACTCTAAATAGTTATAAATCGCTGGCTTAAATGATGCATAATTTTAAAACCTTTTGTTCTCATCGTTTATTTGTTGTTTTATATGTATTTTTTCACGAAGCTGGGCATCTCTTATGGCGTGACATTTTGATGCTAAAATAATTTGATTGGCAATTCTGGCTCCTTGGAATCTCTCTTCTTGCAATTCTAAAAAAAATAAAAAATACATTTTATAAATATAATATCGTTCTTTGTTTTTATGTCATGTTTCAAACAATATGTCGAACCGATTGCACGTTTTTTTGTAAGCTCTTTGATTTCGTCAGATTCGTTAATACTGTTTTCTTTCTTCAATTTTGGCTGCGGTATCTGTTTAGCTTTAAATTCTTCTTTTAATTTTTCACTTTCTTTCATCTTTTTCTCTTTTGAGTCGATATCGTCTGTTGCCGTTGCGAAATCTTCGGTTGCCTTTAAAATATCACAATTGTAATTAAAAAATTATGAAACATAAAAATTTATATTTGTACTACTGTGATCAAAAAGTAAGGTGAAATTATCATTTAAAACTCCCGGGCATTAGGAAGGCAGGTAAATTGTATTTTTTTCTTAAGTTGGTAGGACTGTCTATAACATTTGCCAAGCATCTGTTTGTCAAAAGGTTTAATTATCTCCAAGTTACACATGTTTTTACAATTCTCGGTTTCTTCATCACAATAATGCACCATGTCATATACTGCATTGGTTCTTTGTGACTTTTTTTGCCAAAACTCGATTCATCGTTTCGCAACCACTGTATTCGCCCGATTTGGCTCCGTGCGACTTCTGGTTATTCGGCAAGCTTAAAAGCCAATGCGGGGACGCCGTTTTGACACGATTGAGGAGATAAAAATCAAATCAAAGGTCTATATCCGAAAAAGACTATTTCGACTGTTTCGAGGACTGGAAAAAGCGTTGGCAAAAGTGCGTTTTATCGGACGGAGATCACTTTGAAGGGGATGAAATTGATTTAGAAGAAAAAATAAAGAATTTACATTCTATAAACAAATTCACCTTACTTTTTAATCGCAGTAATACATTACTTTTTTTTGCAATTTATGTAATTCAGTCTCATGTAGAAGTAAAGTAATTGAACTTTTATTTTTGTCTGCATTTCTTATTTTTTTATATATTGGCACTTTATTTTTTGTTTGATTGAAGACGCGTCGAGAAAACCTAAAATATCAGTATTAAATATTAATTATGTTTTTTTCTGTTTTTTTTTGATACATAATATCAATTACTTACCGAATTTGTCCATATTTTGGATTATTACTTTTATCATTTTGATAATTATATTTACTTGTACTGGACATTTTCTAAACGCAATGAAGATTGCCTAACAATATACATTCTGTTTAATCAATATTTTTATTGTTGATATAACAACGTAATTTGTAGATTTTAGATACCAGAACAAAAGTTGAATTATTTGAATAAATATGATATAAGAAACACTAGCAGAATTTTATTGAAATATATCAATTACAGTAGTAAACAATATTTATACTCATATTAAATAATAAATTAGCGACAAATTATAATTTCATTAAAATTTAATTTTAATACTTGTACAAATATGAACTCTATTCAATAATTTATATCAACAATTAGCGTCCTAACATCAGTCACCTACCATATATATATATATATATATATATATATATATATATATATATATATATATATATATATATATATATATATATATAAATATCGTTAATAATGTAATGTCTAAAAAAATATTTACTAATAATTAATTATATTAATCATTTGCACTTAGAAAAAATAAGAGAGTGATCTAAACGCGTTATTATTATTATTTTAATAATAATAAAAAAAATATAAATGCAAATGTTTAAAAATATTATATATATATATATATATATATATATATATATATATATATTTATATGAAAACAACTAAAATTCAAGAACATAGAAAATATATGATAAAATTCAACAACAATAATTATCAAATTATATAAATACCTAAAAATTTTGTTTTTTTCATATTCAATTAAAAATATATAATTCATCGCATAAGTTCATAAGATTCAAAAAATTGTGTTAAATATAAATATCTATTTATATAAAATATTCAATATTGAAACAATAAAAAAAAATAATATTGAGATTAAAACAATATAGAAAAATGCGACAGTATAACTTTGTTTTACTATCTAAATGTATCACATTTGATATATATATATATATATATATATATATATATATATATATATATATATATATATATATATAATATAATCAGTCAAAAAAATATATTTTTAATTTATCTATATATATATATATATATATATATATATATATATATATATATATATATATATATATATAATTGCCATTCAGACTTCAGCTCTATAACTGGATATTACAATATAATATCAAATTGTGTCATAAAATACTTAAAACATTGATACATATAATTGCAGAGTAAAATCCATAAACTTTTATACTTTTTAGAATAAAAATATCTAAAAATCATCATTCTCTATTTAAATAACGACGCTTACATTATAGAATATTTGTGTTTTAACTATCTGATAAAATGCATTAGATAAGTATATTAATGTTTTTTTTCTTTTTTGTTATATTTTGGCTATGTTTATTTTTTATTTTTTTTATTCATTTAAAAGTTGTGGATATGAAGTAATTGTTTATAGATAAAATCAATAAAACTATATTCAGTTCTACATCCAGGAAATATTTTAAAGTGAGGCTGAGGAAGTGTTGACATTTATAAAATAAAAATAAAAAATACAAGAAAATAATACGTTAAACATTAAAAATAATATCTATTTCCAGGCATTCGACAAATAATCATCTATATTTCAAGATTTAATCATGGTTGTGCCCATCAAAAAAAAAAATCAAAGTATTTAAAAATTTTCATTTTAAATAATATTATAGAAAATTGTGCTTCATACCTATCTTTTTCACACTTATTTTTCAAGCTACTAAAATTTCAGATTTACAAATACATCGAATTGACGTAACGATTTCACAACGTATAAAGAACGTTCACTATAAATTGTTTGTCTACGGAAAAAAAAATTATCCATCAATCGAGCATATTCATGAT
>JANIJI010000065.1:11495000-11505000 GCA_024500535.1 Leptonema lineaticorne
AAATGATAATTATGAAAGAAATATTCAATTTTAAAATCATATATGTAGTAAAAAAATTAATAAAAATATATGGTAGTGAAAAGTATTGTTATGTTGCATGAAAATGGTACCGGCGAAAAGTATGTCACGTTTTATCACGTTTTTGAAGGGACCAGCTGTCGAAATCAAAAAAAATCGAACAAAATTTACATAAAAACATATCGTAATAAAATGTATTTCAGTATATCAAGATGCGTAAATTAATAATTACGATATAATATTTAAAAATAAAAAGTTTATTTGAAAAAAAAAATACAGAATTAAATATTTAGCGATCTGAGAACAAGAATTTATATGAAAATCAGAATTAAATTTGCAAATAAAATAACATTGAAATTTTAATAAATAAATATAATATTTATAAAGTAAAATCAAACATTTAAAACGAATATTACAATCGCTTTGTGCGTCACAGATTTTATTCAAAAAAAAAAAAAAAAAAACGGTGCATTAACGAAATGACTTTGAAACTGATTTGATTCGAAAAAGCCGCAATCGAATTACAGACGAAACAATTTCAGCATATAATTGAAATTATTCGCAACGGACACAATCGCATCGAAAAGCGATCCGGTGCGAAATTCGAGTTTTTTTTTTACCGATTAAAACCAAAAATAAAATAAAATAAAATAAAAAATAATACATATTCCATCGCCATCGGTTGCATGCAAATGAAACGTTGAAAAACTCGTGAACTTTAGGAGTCACTGCGCGAATCGTTTACGTCCGCCATCAGTGACTCCGGCGGTTTAATGAACTCGGTCATTGTTTCGGGATCATTTCGTTCCATGAACTCTCAATGGACGGGTAAATGCAGCAAAATATCAATTGAACGATCGGATTCGACTAACTCCAGTTCAACCCACCCCCCCTTTATTGTTTTATTTATTTATTTATTTTTTTTTTTGCTATCGAACAGTTTGCCATTTGAACGGTTACTATGAATGGTAATTTACTTTTAGCACCATTCGTTCACTTGGCGAGGTACGAAAATGGCGGGAGACACTTCGGGACTCTCGGACGTTTTTAACGGTTCGAATTTTACGGAAAAGACGATCTTTAAATTGTAAGATTGTCCCTTTTTACGGCTTCGAAAAAGGTCTCTTTTGCGCAAAATGACACTTTTCGGCATTCGGATGTTTGTAGCGAGGTGTTTTTTTTTTATATATATAGAATTCATGAAAAAAGAAATGCTATTTACTATATAGAATGCTATTGGATGTTGAAAGAAAAACTATACAATTAATATATTTTATTTTTATTTGTGTATTTTCAAATCGATATTTAAAAACGAACTGTATGATATTTTTAAAATCATATATCATGCGGTTAAAGAAAGTTGTTTCGATTTTTATTTTAAATTAAATAACAGCAGACCGTAGTTTAAATTTTAAGCTGTGTTTGCTAATAATTTCAGAAGATGTGACATTTATGTATTTATATAGTAAAGCTAGGGTAGGATTAAAGTGAAGTGAGACGATAATCCAGAATATTTTATCCGATTATAGGGTGGAAGTATGGCATTGCATTAGCGAAATGCATAGAATGCGCGTCCTAAACCTATCTAAATTGTCTATTAGTTGCCACTAATGTCTGCCGAACGATCTTTAACGAATTATTTACAATGGCGAATGGCAAAATGGCCGCCGTTGTGGTCGCGCACGAAACGGTCGCCGTTGCAAAAATGCAGCGTCATTCTCTTTTATTATCATTATTATCGTTAAATTTCAAAATGGCGTTTAATTTTTGAGGTTGCCAGTAAAAAAAAATATATATATATATATAAATTTTTTTCTTCCGCAAACGACGAAAATAACGGTCGAACAATCGATCAGTTTTCGGGGCACGTTTGAAAATTTGACTTTAAAGAGATATTGTTGGAGTGTTGCCAGTCGTCGAAACAACTGAATGATTTCGCTTCGGGCGCAAAATACAAAATTTACGAGGCGTATAAATTTTTCACGACCTTCCCGTTCGAGTCTAAAAATGTACATTAGAAAATTATTCATGAAAAATTAAAATGACCGATAAACGTATTACAATATTTATATATTCGTGTGACTGTCTAGATATGTTTATTATTGAAATTCTTAAAATGACATTATTCATACGGTAATAATAAAATGGCGGAATTTACATTCATATATATATATATATATATATATATATATATATATATTGATTTTTGATTGGATGTATAATAAGAGATTTAAAACTGATAAAAATGATACCAGGTCCATGATAAGTAAACTATTTTAAATATATAAGTTATTCTATGATAATATAAACAATATATTACATTGACATTATTTTATTAAATAAATATTTTAATAATAAGAATCATTATTATTGGAATTTTAAAACAAAAAAAAATATTGAGAATAACTTTATTAAGTATATTAAAGTTTTACTTTGTATACAATCTTATGTATGTAGATAGACTATTAATATTTTTATTAACTTTTATGGAGAATGATAATGACGTTGTTTCGTAGTAAATAGCGCGCTCTGTGAACCGTCGCGTTAGTATTTTTATTCAATTTTCCGCCATTGTCGCGTTGTATGCAAAGATGGCGGTGCATCGTCGTCCACCAGGTGGCGCTCTAATGGAGTTCGGTAATTAACTTTGGCGGGAAGCATATTCGAATTCCAAATTTAATTTCCTCGTTGCAGTCGACACCGCGTCGTATTTTACGGTCGGTTTTTGAAAATTTTCCCATTTGGCGAAACCGTTTAATTTACCAACGGTTTTTAATCATATCCAAACAAAGCGAAAATTTAAAACGGTAGATAAAATATGAAAAAAGAAATAAAAAAAGATGAAAATTCAAAGCAAATTTGTAACCGAAGGACCGCCTTTTTAATTCGATACGTTGTTACCGTTGTGATTTTCGGTATTGGAAAGGTTGAGTTTCGATTCTTTCGGATCTTTTTGAGGTTGAAATTCAGCGATAAAAAATGTCGAACAGACCGTTCATTTGCTTCGACTAAGCATGGGTGGAGCGCAAGAGTAAATGAATGGATTTACAGGCGTATGAAATGGATTAGGTGTACAAACCGAATTATATGGAATATATACCGATAATTAAAGCAATTAATTATTAGACACGCATATAAATATAGTCAATGGAAAATATATCTTTGTAATTTTAAGATCGCATACACACTTATAATTGCGTAAATGATAAAGAATTTATTTTGAAATTTTATTTCAATACAAAATTATTGTAAATATATTGGTTAACTCGACTAAATAACCAATATATTTACAATAATTTATGTTAATAAAAACTCAACTCACATCGTTCCACAACCACTGTATTCGCCTGACTTGGCTCCGTGCGACATCTGGCTATTCACGCAAACTCAAAAGACCAATGCGGGGACACCGTTTTGACACGATTGAGGAGATAAAAATCGAATCGAAGAAGGTCTTGAAGGCTATATATATATATATATATATATATATATATATATATATATACATATATATATATATATATATATATATATATATTACATTATTAATATCACTTAGCATACGGCTGTTGATATTTGTTTTAATATAGCTGAAAAAAAATATTTTTAATTTAACAACTATCACATCCGTTTTTTATTGTCACGCACCAGGGGTGTTAAAATATATTTTTATAATATATCGTATATTTCTATTTAATTTCGAAAATGTCAAGTCATTTTATATACACCGAGAAATTTATCCATTCATAAAAGTGAAATATTCCGTTACGACGTGGAGTGAGGTGGATTTTTGACTAGAGAGGGCAGGGGTGAAAATGCAAAAAAAAAAAGAAAAATAAATAAATAAAACGCTAACTAATTCAGTTTAGCGTTCGGTCTACACTCACTAGTTCAACTTCATTACAGGTAGAGTTTGCCGAGCATGGGGGTGCGCTCTGCAAAAATAATATTAAAAAAAAAAACGAAATCTGAAAAGGGCACCGTAGAATGGGGGCGAGAGGGTGGTTTATTTTCATTTGTCATAGAGATTGTATCAAATTAGTGAGTTTGCTCGCAATAAAAATGCAAATTTCGGCTACGCCACGCGCAAAACTGCGAATGTGCTCGCGAAAATGGCAATTTTTCGCACCCTTCCCGTGCGACCCTTATCGCGTTCTAATGTCCGCCTTTTTAATATTTTTTAATTTCTACACACCCGACGGTGAACTTTTGCACCGGTTTAAACCGACTCGATATATCTAAATATATATATATATATATATATTTATATATATATATATATATATATATATATATATATATATATATATATATATATATATATATATATATTTCTGTTCGGTCTCAGGACTACATTTAAACGTTTCTAAAATAAACGACTCGCATTTAAGAAACCGTTAACGAGTTTAGCACTCGCTTTCGGAATTGCGCTTTTAAATAAGCTTTGTGCGCCTCTTTTTTTTTTCCCACCCCGCGAAAGTTTAAAGCGTTTAAAATTCTTTCGCGTTTTTTTTTTCGGTCGCCGCTGTTCGGTATCTCCCAAATGAAAAGTTTCGGGCTTGTTTCGATGTTGTGATAATTAAATTTATTCTGCTATTTTGCGCCGGGATACTTTTTCGCGTAATCAAAAGCGGTTCCGGAAATTGTTTGACGGCGTATAATTGAATACCGAATTACTAATCGGAGAATATCTCGTTAACTTTTTCTATTTTATATTGATTTTTTTTTAAACATATATATATATATATATATATATATATATATATATATATATATATATATATATATATATATATATATATATATATTATACGAACTCAACATTTTTTTTAAGTTTCAGCTTGTTGAATTATTTCAAAAATATAGTTTGATCTTTTTATATTTTTGACACAGCTTATTATTTGTATTAAAATATAAATAATATTATATTAAATAAATTCAAACGAAGAATCTGGCTTATCGCAGGTGTCACGGCGATTTATTTATTTGGGCTTATAAATTTTCACTGTTATTAAATTCGAAGATAATAAATAAACACAAATAAATCGAGCGTATTTTTTCCATTTCGGGTCATTTTTGTGGATAAAACTGAATAAAAGGGTTGCGTCAGGTTTCGTTTCGATTCCAATCTGGTATATAAATACGAACGAATTCATTCATTTATTTCCCCCCGTCCCTCCCCCTATTTTTGGTCCGCATGTATTTATTTACATATACAATATACAATATATATATATATATATATATATATATATATATATATATATATATATATATATATAGATAAATAAAAATTGTGAAAGAGAAGTTGAAAAAAGTTAACAATTTATTGATAAAAATCGGTTAGGTCATGGCGGCGCACGCGGTGTATGGTCGCCAAATATTCTCTTTTTATCGGAAGCTTTTATTTTTTCGCACGCTTTGTTGGCAACGCTGCGACTTTATACGTGCGTTATTTTTCTTTTTTTTTGTTTTTGTTTTTACCATCCCTACTTGTCGTTCTTCTTTTTTTCTTCTGTTCTTTTCTGTTTTCCGCTTCGGATGACGTGTTTGAAACATGTGTGTGTGTGTGTGTTTGTAATATATGACATATTCGACTAAAATAAGGATTTTTTTTAAATAAAAAAATACACAGACTTACAAAAAGTCCTTATCGAGGTTAATTTTTTATATATTTTTTTTCTCTCCCTCCGTGAATTGGCGTCAAATTTGTAGATTCTCATTAAATTCAATACGCTTTGCGTCGATCGTCGCTATCTATAAATAATTTTATATTTTAAATATGCAAAATAGATATAGTTTTTTTTTCGTATATAAATGAGATCGTAAATTTCAATTTGTATTTATATCAAAAATTTCAACGAAAAAAGTTATGAATTTTTTAAATATTCATTAGTTATATATAATAGATTATTCACGTAGACGAGTGAGACGATAGATAATATTAAATTTAATATATAATTAAAATTTTTAATATCTAAAAAATGAAATACATTTATGAAATATCCTTTGATTATTTATTACGAACATTTTATTATACATAATATAAAAATGATAGAAATATTTTTTTACTTAGATATTGATATTGATACATATTTATTATATATATATTTTTTTAAATTTAAAAACCGAGAAAAGGGGAGTTTGTGAATTTTAACCGTTGGCAACCCTGACGGTGAAACAGTTCTGCGGTTGACAGCGCCTCCTGTCGGCAACACGGAAATCATTCGAGCCGAACGAGCGGGGCTCCCTTTTCGCTGGCTTCCGGTATCCTTAAAAAAAAAAATAAAATAAAAAAAGGGGAACAGGAGCCGGTGAAAGTGACGGTGAACCGGCAACGGTAATGGTAAAAGTCTGGTATTTTTTCGAGTGGCAAAATGATTAAGCGGGAAACTTGCCCGTTTCGTCGGCGATAAATCAACGGTCTCTTGATCCTCAACCCCCCCTCCACTTTTACGTTTTCTTCGTGTTCCGCTTCCTTCCCCCACCGCCACCATCGACACCGGCTCCGCCTTCATCATCCGGCGACCGGAAGTGTTTCACAATAATTTTTCAATCTTTGGACAGTATCAAACTATTAATCGTTCGCTTGAAATTGGTTTCGGCATTCTTGAACCGATCGTAAATTTGAACGAATTGAAGTCTCAATATGAAATGTTCTTCCTTTAAATATCGATAGGGATTTTTTAAAATTCAAAATTTTAATTATAACAAAAAAAAATATTATTATAATTATAATTATAAACAGATGGGCGAATTTAATCATTACGCTATCAAAAATATTCCAACATATATATGGTAGATGTCGTTTTAGATTATACAGTTTTGCTAATAATACGATCTCGAGTATGTCGCGGTACAAAATTACATGAAAAACGACCGGTTGATCCGGGAGATTAGAATCTAACAAAAGGGATGCAATTGATATCAGTATTGTTTCGCGTTAATACGGAATATTTTAATTATGATTTTAAGCGGTGAGGATAATACGCGAGCGGATAACGGGGATCGCAACACTAAAGGATTAGCCCGGGTCAAATCGGTCAAGCCGTTAAAGCACGGTCAAATTGACCCAATTATCTTAATCCTTGCATTATTGTGTTTATTGTTCGCGTTATAACGGGCCGTTATAAGGTCACGGTCGCAATGTAAACGATGTCGTTTTTAACGATGAGCCTAATTGAAATGTACGTATAATACGATACAATAACGTGTTTACGGTATCTTGTAAGACATTTATATATATATATATATATATATATATATATATATATATATATATATAACTGTGATCAATAAGTAAGGTGAATTTGTTTTTTTAATCAATTTCGTCCCCTTCATAGTGATTCCTGTCAGAATAGTATTTTTCCGGTATAGCCTTCGAGACCTTCTTCGATTCGGTTTTTATTTCCTTTCGAGTTTGTCAAATAGCCAGAAGTCATACGGAGCCAAATCAGGCGAATACAGTGGTTGCGGAATGTTATGAGTCGAGTTTTCGGCAAAAACGTCGCGAAGAACCAATGCAGTATGATATGGTGTATGATAATTAAAACTTATGAAAAATAGACGCTTGGCAAATGTTATAGATAGTCCTACCAACCTAGGAAAAAAAATACAATTTCACCTTACTTTTTGATCACAGTATATATATATATATATATATTTTTTTAATAATGTTTGCTGCGAATTCATGCGACACATTAGTCGTTCTGAAGTGGGTTCATTTTTTTATATTTAGGAATTTGTAGGGTTAAGTTATTCTAACTAAATGTATTTATGATATTTATTAAAGAGCTTTATTTATTGCGAGGTTCTTAAATATTTAAATTACGAGATCAAAGATTCAGAAGTTATATATATATATATATATATATATATATATATATATATATATATATATATATATAGAATTTTGAAATAGGTCTATGAGTGATATACTTAGAAATTATAGTTATAATGTTAAAAAATATATTTAATATTATTATTATAACATTAAATATATTTTTTTTAAAAAGCAAAAGTTTTGCTTTTATATGTTTTATTTTTAATTTATATTTGTGTTCTAAAATTAAAAAATGAGAAAATATATGAAAACATTTTTCTTTGTGAGTTTATAGTGAAGAGTTGGGAACCTTTGAAACGTAATTAATAGTATATAAATTAAAAGTTTGCATCATTATACAGTTATTGTAGTTCTCATAGATATATATTTAACTGTAAATGTTTGGTGATTTCTAGATTTTAATAGTTATTTCTTGGATTTACTATCCTGAGATTATAAAAGCCTGAAATATATATATATGTCTAAATAATACTATTTCGAGCTTTTAACAAACCATTTTATAACACAAGTTTCGTCATAAATACAATATAAAGACACCTTTAATGGTACAGTGGTAATGCACTTGTTCATTTACTTGAAGATTATAAGTCTCAGACTTGAACTAGTGATACGATTTGCATATTATATTTGTTTTTAGTTCACAAACGGTTATTCAAAAGTTATAAAATATTAATCAATATTAAGAAATTCGAAAATGTGGTCGATTATCAAAAATATTTTAATGTAATTGATAAATTAAAATAATATTTGAATAAAAAAACAAAACTTTTTTATAAATGTTTCGAGAAGAAATACAAAATTATTTTTCTTGTACGAATTTAAATGAGGACAAGAAAAATTCGTTCATAAATAAACGTTGCATCCGTAAATACGAATTCGAGCGAACGTTTTCTCCCTTATTAGGAAAAAGTTTTTCCACGAATCTCGGTTCGGCAATGTAAAAATTTTCCGGAAAGCTTCGCGCAGCTCAAGAAGCGTCATTTTTTTTAATATTATTTTTTTTCTACACAACCGGACAGAGGGATGGATCATTTTCGAAGAGCAGTTTTTTGGCTCCGGGTTAGAACTTTTCTGTAAGGTTTCGCCGTGCTCAAATTGGACACGTTGGTGGGAAACCGAAACGAAACTTTTCGCGTGGTTTGCTTTTCCAAGAGCTTTTCCGAAGAGCTTTCGAAAGACCGCATCGGGCTTATTATGTCGCGGAGAGTTTTTCGTTTGCGGATTTGAAAATTTTATTCCGAGCTGACCCCTCGACGTTTTCAATTACATACACTTCAAACATTTTTATGCAATATTATATATATATTATAACGATTGATATTGTGGCTAATAAGATTATTAAAAAAATCAAATTCGAAAATTTTATTTTTACAAAACATATAACTATATACGATTGTGATCGAAAAATAAGGTGAAATTATCATTTAAAACTCTCGGGTATTAGGAAACCAGGTAAATTGTATTTTTTTTCCTAGGTTGGTAGGATTGTTTATAACATTTACAAAGAGTTTCTTGACCACGTCCATACTGAATTCATTCGTTGCGAGGTTTTTTTTTCAAAAACTCGACTCATATCGTTCCGCAACCACTGTATTCGCCTAACTTGGCTCCGTGCAACTTCTGGCTATTCGGCAAACTGAAAAGACCAATGCGTGGACGCCGTTTTGACACGATTGAGGAGATAAAAACCGAATCGAAAAAGGTCTTGAAGGCTATATTAGAAAAAAATATTCTGACAGTTTCGATGACTGGAAAAAGCGTAGCTAATTAATTTTTATTAAAATATTCAAATAATATACTTGTTTTTAATTTAACTGAAATTATTACGATTAAAGAAACTCGAACGATTTTATTGTAGATACAATTATAGATGTGTTAAAAAAATGAAAATAGTATTATTTTTTTCAAATTATATTACGAAAGCATTAATTATCGCCAGCGATATTTATTATTTTTTACTATTTTTAAATTGAAAAATGTTGTCCATCAAATATGAAATAAAATGCATCAATCTCTTTGAATATAGCATTGCCGTATTTTTTTTTAATATCATAAATTCAAAAATAATTTAGTGTGTTTAAAGTGTTATAAATGGGCAACACTTAGTACTTGAAAGTAATTAATCAAAGAAACGTGTTC
>JANIJI010000065.1:11510000-11622500 GCA_024500535.1 Leptonema lineaticorne
AGGTGAAATTGTCATTTAAAATTCCCGGTCATTAGGAAAGCAGATAAATTATAATTTTTTTCTAGGTTGGTAGTACTGTCTATAATATTTGCCAAGCGTCTGTTTGTCAAAAGATTTAATTAACTCCGAGTTACACGTGTTTTTACAACTCTTGGTTCCTTCCGCATTATGATAATGCACCATGTCATACTGTATTAGTTTTTCGAGACTTTTTTGCTAAAAACTCGAATTATATCGATCCGCAACCATCGTATTCGCCCAATTTGGCTCCGTGCAACTTCTGGCTATGCGGAAAATCAAAAAGCCGTTGCGGGAATGCCGTTTTGACACGATTGAAGAGATAAAAACTGAATCGAAGAAGGTCTTGAAGGCTATAACGGAAAAAGACTATTCCGAAAAAGCATTGGCAAAAGTGCGTTTTATCGGCCGGGGATCAGTTTGAAGGTGATGAAATTGATTTGGAAGAATAAATAAAGAATTAACATTTTATAAACAAATACACCTTACTTTTTGATCACAGTGTTTCATGAAAAATCTTGTATTTTAATGTCGTACATTTTATTACATAAATTCGAATAACAACAGTTTGACGAGAATTTCAGTTGATAATAAACAGTGGATACGGTAGTCAGTGGTTGCAATGTTGCCATTTTCAGCACCCCACGTATTTATTGTTTCGAGTTTGTCGCAGGGGTGTTGTTTTGATTTGTACATCCCTGTAGGAGTTGCTTGTGCTACCACTTTGAATGATTAATTGCTTTTGTGCTCGCTTTCGTCCGAGTCAGTTCAGCCACTTCCGTCGTCCGGGACGATCAGGTGCTCTCAACTCGACCGACGCAAATAAATTAATAATACCGAACCGCTTAATGCATAATTCATGTTTGAGAATTCAAAAACGATAATATTTTAAGGTAGGGACGCCTAAAAGTGAAATGTACGCAATATATATATATAGCACAATGGCATAACAATTGTTATATAATACCCCATGGGTAATAATGGTTTTGGAGTGGTTATAGGTAGATTTGAATTCTAATTAATCGCTTCAATATAAACAATAATTTATGTAAGAAAATAATATATGAAATATGAATACAATTAAACGATTAAATCATCGAGACATATTACATAATACGCAATTGAAAATTGTCATATTAAATATATTTTTTTTTAAATCGGAAGTTATATAAAATATAGTACAATATTTTATATAACTTATATTCGAGATAATAATATAAGAAAAAATATAATTTTATGATTATAATAATAATAGAAATTGATTGGACGAATATAAAAGTTAGTAAAATCGGACGCGATATAATTGTACGCGACAAAGGGGAGATCCGTCGGTGGGTCAAATTGGACCCTCGTGACCAATCGTCGATCGACTTTTATATACACCAGCAAAAAAAAAAAAAATATATATATATATATATATATATATATTTGATATATATATCGATGAAATTATTATTTTTTCTCCGTGTTGTTTTTTTTACGAGAATTAAGGGGGAGGAACTCGTACGGTTTGAGGGAGAGGGGGACTGTTATGGAGGAATCCTATCGTTAATTGGATTTCGTGACGACAATGGCGAATGACGAGATGACGAGGTCGTGGACCGATGGTCTCCGAATAATCCACGGATGATGTACGACACGAAGAAATAATCATCATTCATGGTTGTCCGGGAATAAATGCATACGAATGAGAAGGGCACCGCACACGGAAAATTAATTAAGCCTTTCGAAACTACCCTTACCATTATATATATATATATATATATATATATATATATATATATATATACATATATAAATATTATACAGAAAATGAACAATGTAAATTATATATATATATATATATATATATATATATATATATATAATATAATATAATATATTGGTTTCATATTTATGTATGATTCGATATATGATACAAAGAAACAAGTGCGCCATTGAGAATATTCGAAATATGTCCTTTTTTTTACAATATATTTAATATATTTTAATGTTCTTCATATAACTACTTCGTTGCTCTATATAATACAACAAGTGGCGTAAGTCCATTTTCAAAAAAATAAAAACGAGTTAGCAAGTTACGTTAGTCCAAACGAGCCATCAGAAACACATTATTTCTCGAATAATGTTAATTATATTAGTCGAAATAATAAATTTGAATTTTTTCGAAACCCTTTCGGATTTGAACATAAATGGACATTAATAAAATTATGTCGGAAGCATAGTATAATATAATATATATTATTTTGAAGGATACACAATATATATATAAATCAATAAATTAACCATTTGCGTCCGATGAAGATGATGAATTATTGTGATGTTTGATAATACACGACGGATAAATGAATTAGTCGAGAATATTGATAGTTATATCATAAGTGAAAGAGAATTATAATAATGTTATCTATATAAAACTGTGTTCAAAAAGTAAAGTGAATTTGTTTATAAAATGTAAATTCTTTATTTATTTTTCCGAATCAATTTTATCCCCTTCAAAGTAATCCCTGGTCGATAAATTGCATTTTTGCCAACGCTTTTTCGGAATAGTCTTTTTCCGGTATAGCCTTCAAGACCTTCTTCGATTCGGTTTTTATTTCTTCAATCGTGTTAAAACGGCATTCCCGCATTAGATTTTGGAGTTTTTTGAATAGCCAAAAGTCGCACGGAGCCAAGTTAGGCGAATACAGGGGTTGTGGAACGATATTAGATGAGTTTTTGTCAATAAAGTCGCGAAGAACCAATGCAGTATGGTATGGTGCATTATCGTGATGAAGGAACCGAAAATTGTAAAAACACGCGTAACTCGAGGATAATTAAACCTTCTGACAAACAGACGCTTAGCAAATGATATAGACAATCCTACCAACCTAGGAAAAAAATACAATTTACACGCTTTCTTAATGATAGGTAGTTTTAAATGACAATTTCACCAAATTTTTTGATCACAGTTAATTTCGACTGATATTACGGAACATTTTGATGACAATCGCTTCGTGATAACCAAGAGAATAAGCGGAAACGTTCACGCGCCACATTTGATTCAATTTCTCTTTCAACTTCACGGATGCGTGAGAGTGAAGTCGAAGCCTTCGTCATGCGGTTAAGGTCGGGGTTTTGCGGTTCCGTTCCCGACTTCGAATCCCTTGAAACGAGACAAGAAAGTGAGTCGGGTGGCCCTTAACTCGAGTCGAAGGGCAAGGTTTTCCGAGTGGAAGATTGGCGGCAAGATTGAGGGGTAGGCACCGTTACAAATTCGCCGTAAAGTCACATTAATTTCCATAACTAACGAGAGCCGCAGCGCCCTCGTATGCAAATCCGCCCTTACCGCCCATCACGGTGGAGCCCTTTAGTAAACGCCGTGACGAACGAAAATTTCATTAGGTGATTCCGAAACGCTCGAGCGCACTTCAAAATGTCCAAAAGCTGCGATTTTTTTATATATATAATATATATTTAGCATATTCTCTATTCGAATTTCGTTATTTTAAGATGAAAAGATAGCATAAATTATTGTCGAATAGGTAAACTCGATTTCTTTATTATTATTCCGGGCTAATTGTGTCGTGTTTTACTGCACAAATTTAATTTGAGGGTAAAAATATAATTATATTTTCACACGCATTTCTCTATAGTTAAAAATATATAAAACGTCACAAATTATATACATAATGACTTTTTCAAGCGAAATTTTTCCATTATAATAAAAATATATTCGCAAAATAAAAATTTAGTGTGGCTTTAAAAATGTAAATTATAAAAAATCTATAATACTATATATATATATATATATATATATATATATATATATATATATATATATATATATATATATATATGTACAATTTGGAACTGGATATGAAAATATATTATAATTTTATTTATTTTGATTTGTAAAAATCAATATTGGAAAGATAAAACTAAACATGATAAAAAAGTGTAATTAATGTATATTTTTTTATTCGTTAATTCAATATTATTATGTATAAAATAATATTTTTAATGATGGAAATTATCCTTTATTGAAATTATTTTTCGCACAAATGAAAATTTTCTCTTTATTAAGGCTAAGTTACATTAAGCCGCAAGAGTTTCGGCAAAGGTCAAGACGAGTCACGGGTCAAAAAAGGTTGCCGAGAACTGATTTAAATGATCCTCACAAAGTTTTTTACGGACGATAATAATAATTTTAACGATTGTTTTAATTGCACTTTAACGGCGTGTCGAATTATACGGCGTTTATTATGAAATAATTAATGCGCTACGAATAAAATATATGACGTTCGATAAACTTAAAAAAAAAATACAGATTTTCAACGACAGTGATTGTCAAACTGTTTCGAACAAATTGGAGTGCAATTGAACATTGAAAACGGTATGTACACACTTGTACCGTATTATTTGGTCAAAATTTACATGCGGTTGAACTTTTGATGTTTGTATATATGGCGGATTGAGGCGACGCCATTTTGTCCGTCTAGAAACGACGATATTGTTGTTCGCCGCCATTGTTGTTGTGTTGTTCTTGTTTCGTATTAATACGAAACAACATTGCGATTCTGCAATGGCGCTCATATTTTTTTTTTTATAAATATAATATAATGTGATCTATTTTTAGTTTGATACTTGCATTCATTTGTGCGGAAAATAAAGGCAAAAAGATTTATGCGGAAAATTCGCAGATGTCGATTTGATAGTGATTTCACGATGCGGTTTTCCACAGTTGCTCGTAATCTCGTCCGCGTTCAGAGGTTGAGTGCACCTGTTTCTGGTGCGATACTGCAATTCACCGCAGACGTACAACGAGCCGAAGTTTGTCCGGCGGCACTATTCGCCAGGAGATCTTCGAAACTTTCGCGATAATAATCACGACTAGAAGCACTATTGCGCCACAATGGAAACGTGTTAGCTGAGATTTTCCGGCGGAATGTTTTCAAATGCATACATTGGTATATTTGAAGTGGAATTTTTCGCCATAGTTTCCCGCAATAAGGCCCATTTTCGACTGTATTTCGTGTGTATAAACGTTTAAATTATGGTTAGAAATGTGCTCGGTAAGCGAATCCTGACCGCAGAAGTCGCGGTTGCGCAAATCCCACGGGAATCTCACCGTTGAAAATCTCGGGAGAGCTATTTTGAGACAGTGTTATGTTATGAAGTCTTTCGTATGAATATTATAATATGTATATACTACTGTGATCAAAAAGTAAGGTGAAATTGTCATTTAAAACTCCAGGGCATTAAGAAGACAGGAGAATTGTAATTTTTTTTCTAGGTTGGTAGTACTGTCTATATAAACATTTGCCAAGCGTCTATTTATCAAAAGTTTTAATTATCTCCGAGTTACACGTGTTTTTACAATTCTTGGTTCCTTCATCACGATAATAGACCATATTATACTGCATTGGTTCTTCGCGACTTTTTTACCGAAAACTCGACTCACATCATTCCGCAACCACCGTATTCGCCTGATTTGGCTCCGTACGACTTCCGGTTATTCAGCAAAATTAAAGGCAAATGCAGGGACGTCGTTTTGACACGATCGAGGAGATAAAAACCGAATCGAAGAAGGTCTTGAAGGCTATATCAGAAAAAGACTATTCCGACTGTTTTGCGGACTGGAAAAAGCGTTGGCAAAAGTGCGTTTTATCGGACGGAGATTACTTTGAAGTGGATGTAATTGATTTAAAAGAATAAACAAAGAATTTACATTTTATAGACGAATTCACCATACTTTTTGATCACAGTGTTATATTGATATATAATCTTGTTTTTTTTTCACATATCGATGGTTTATTAATATGAAAAAGGAAGCACCGTTCATAAACTTCACTTTAGAAACTGTTATTAGTTTATATAAAAGTGCAAATGTGTATTTTTTTTTTTGGTATAGAGAAAATTCGCTTCGTAACGCTAAAAGATAAGACTTTATATGCAATTTTGAATCTCGAGTCGAGGAACGATCGAAACTTTTCGCGATTTATAGCTATGTTAGCTGAAAAGTCGACCTCTTTCCACTCAAGTTTAACCTTATAAAGGTGCAATTTTAAACAAGTTGCACTTTATCATTTTATATAATATTATATTATATATGCGAACTATAATAGCATAATAAAAAAAATGTTGAAAATTAAAATAAAATATTTAAAATGTTTTTTTGATCAATTATTTATTTATTTATTTATTTATTTTTGTAAAATTTAATAAATTTATTCGATATTGTCCGACGAACGAGTTCGTTATATTTTAATTGTGCAAGTTGACAAAGTGATATTTTGATTTGAAACCGAAGTAAAATGACGACTTTGACGTGATATCAGACAAAGACATCAAACGTCTGCAAAAGACATTATATATATATGTATAACAAATATGTAAAATAATATATATATGTTATAGGCAACGTCTTTATTTTTTAATCTAAAAATTGGTAACATCGTGGAAGTTATTATATTTATTTATTTATACATTTTTCAATTTATATTATGTTTTTTTTTAATTTTTAATGAAATTAGTTGATATATTACTTTGAGAAAATTAATAATTTTATAAAGAAAAATAAAGTTTTAACAAGGCTAGTAATACTTAAAATATTCATTAGTAAATTTAATATATGATATGAATTTAAATTATTTATCGTCATTTCATATATAATTTATTGTTTTTTAAATGTAATACTATTATTTATTACAATTATAAATTTAAGATAAGCAATATATAAATTTTTTTGGTTGTATATCAAAATTATGCAGAAAAATTTTTGAAAGTTATTATAAAAGTAAATAAAAAAAATTTAGCATTATTAAATTTGGAAAAAGGCTGTTTTTATATATATATATATATATATATATATATATATATATATATATATATATATATATATATATATATATTAAAAAAATAAATCGTTTTTGGAATATCTTAATTCAATAAGTATTTTGAAAACTGAAAATGCATTAAGATATTTTTAATATTTTTGTTTGATATGAAATAAATTAGATATTTTGATTGAAAAATTTTTATATAAAAAAAATTCAATAAATAAAATGCCTATAATATATGCACAATTTTTCAATGACATGCATGTTTAGATCGTGCAGAATTCGGAATTCTTTTGAAATATTTATATACGTTTGTAAGTTGTAGTAAATCTTGAACTATTTACATGTCAAACAAGATGCTGCAATACAAAATATATTGTCTATATATATATATATATATATATTGCATTATTGCTTCAGAATGATATATAACAGTTACAATATCGATTTTCAATTCTACAATGTAAACGATATAGCAATTATTTACACGTTTATTGGATGATTTTGACGTGATTTGATCAAGAGACGTTTGGTATTTAATATAGCAAAGTAACGAAGGACGGTCAACAATAGAAATACTGAATGGTCTATTTAATTACGAAACCGGGAACAATACCGGGAATACCGATATTAATTATAACGGGGACAACGGTTAAAGGACAATATTACCGAGTCGGAAATTGAACTAGTTTATTTTTAATTGACATATCTTGTAATTTTACCTATTCGTGTACGAATAGTGTTAATGTTGTATGCAATGCTAGAGATTGTTTCAATATCATGTTAATGATAATTGGTTAAATTTTATTCTAAAAAGCGGATATTGTAGAGCTTAAAGAATAAAGGTATTGTGTGAATTTTAATATTAAAAGACGTTTATGGAAATAAGAGATTACTGTATAATTATGTATGTCAGTTAAAAATAATATTATGTGTAAAGATTGGATATTAAAAAGATTAATTTGTATAGAAAAAAATTCTGAAAGTTGTATTTAAATATGGTAATAATTCGGAGAAGATTATTTTATAATTTATACGCGATTAAAAAGGTTTATAATTTATAATTAATAATGTTTTTTTGATTTATTGATATGATTTATATTTATTAAATATTTTTTTAAATTAATACTTTATCATGGGACCGTCGATGTTTTCTACGTAAAAGGGGATAATTTTGTGAGCATTTCGCAAACCATTGTATCAATATTAAAATCAAATAAATTGAGAATGGAAAACACAAGGTAATATTTTTTTTCATATAGACTAAATATTTATTCAACAGATGACATTATTATTTAATGTAAAATTCAATCGTATTGTTGTGTTACCATCGTTTATCATCATAAGACATAAATCGTATTACTACGCTTTCCCCTTTTATTCGATAGCTAGCGTCAATCATATTATTGCGCTTTTCCCCGAGGGAATGTGTTATATAAAAATTGAAAATAAAATATTTGACGTAATAAATTGAAAAAAAAATTACTTATTTAAAAATTGTACAAATTTAATTATAAGTCAATTCGTGAGGAATGCTGTGAAGTGTGCACGTATAGACTTTGAAAAGTTACCACATCTTAATTATTTTCTTCGGATAAATTCGAAAGTTTCGCAGGAAAACTCGCGAGGGTTGTTTTTCCGCTGCGTCATCGCGGAATTATTAATATTTTTTTATTGGCGCGATCAACTTTACGATGTCGGCGAAGCTTACAAATTAAACGGGATAATCCCGCAAACTGGATTATAAACTTTTTAGGGATAACACCTTTGTGTTCGACCGTCCATACCGGAAAATTGCTTTTCTCCACACTCGTTTCCGTCACGGAGGCTTTCTTTCCTAACGCAAAGAAAAAAAAAATGGGAAGAAGCGCGGAAGAAAAAACAAAAATAAAAAGAAAAGATGCAAACAAGCCCACCTAGAATGAAACGGAAGCAACCGAGAGGAAGAAAATAAATTGTGAACGAACTGAAAAACAACTGGCGGATTGTTAAGTATTTTCTGGATAATTAAATTACTGTAAACGTAAAAAAAAGAAGGAAAAATCGCAAGGGCAAGCCGCCGTGCAAGAAAATGGAAAACTGGATATTGTGCGTTTGAATGTTACGTAAACGAAATATATTTGTATATATATATATGTATATATATATATATATATATATATATATATATATATATATATATATATATATATATATATATATATGGTATATATATAGAAAGAAAGTTAAATAAAGAAAAATATGAAACGTATAGAAGTGGTTATTAAAAATTGTTTCAGAAACACGTTATAAACGGGTGATAAACTGGCAACATTAAGGAAATGACTTTCGTTGAATGGAGGGTTTCACTTTTAATGTTCTTTGTGTATATAGATTTAATTGCTGCTTCGGTCAAGAAAGCCTTATAAATGCTTTTCTGCGAAAGCGCAGAAACGCCAGTGTTAAATTATTAACCGTTCTCCTACCCCCCCCCCTCTGTTTTTCGTTTTTTTTTCAGGGCGAAATAAATCACTTTAATAAAATATTCCGTTTAAAGAATGCCAGTAGTGGATGTTTTAATGAACTCTAAATTGAATATTTTTCTTATAACCGGTTAAATATAAAACGAGAAAATTATTTTGTTATAATAAATATGTAAACGATTAGATTCGGACAGTTTATTTATATTACTGTGATCAAAAAGTAAGGTGAAATTATTATTTAAAATTTCCGGGCATTAGGAAGGCAGGTAAATTGTATTTTTTTTCCTAGATTGGTAGGACTGTTTATAATATTTGCCAAGCATCTGTTTGTCAAAATGTTTAATTATCTCCAAGTTACACGTGTTTTTACAACTCATAGTCTTTCATCACGATAATGTACATGTCGAACCAATGTTCTTCGAGACTTTTTGCCAAAAACTCGACTTATATCGTTTCGCAACCGCTGTATTTGCCCGATTTGGTTCCACGCAACTTCTGGCTATTCAGCAAATTCAAAACGCCAATGCAAAGACACCGTTTTGACACAAGAACTCGGAAACGCGTTGGCAAAAGTTTTTATTTATTTATCGAGCGGCTCATATCTATTCAATCTTTCTGATATTACACAATCAACTTACGCTTTATAATAATAAAAATTAATATATTCTCTATTTCAATTCCTGTAAAAAAATAAATAAAAAATAGAAAAATACACAGATTAAACTCCCGTTTTCGTACGCATATTGAAAAATGTTACTCGAGCAGACGTTTGATATATTACAGTGTAAATATTTATAATTCAAAAAATATACTTTTTAAAAACGTTTCGAAATATAAAATTTAATCGTCGAGACACACGAAAGCCGAAAAGAAGATCCCCGGTAATTTTAAAATAACGCTTCTATACAAGGGCGTCTCTCATACCTTCCGGAAAAGCGATTTCACCTGCCTCGAAGGTTCGCAGGTAATATTTTTATTTTCATATCCTTTTCGCGTATTATTCATTCTCGCCGCTATTTTTCCGAAGAGAGCGAAGTCGTATATATTTATTTTATTACATATATATATATATATATATATTTTTTTTTTGTTCCTGGAAAACATTACGTATAACATTCATAATGCGTCCGAACGAAACGAAACGTAAAAAAAATGACAGCTGTCAAGCGCAACGGATTTATTCTCTTGTCTGCTTTTGCACGTAAACGGAAAAAAAATGTCGGCCGGTTAACGCGGAGTAATATTTTCGCACACCGGTTCGCCGAATGAAAAATAAAATATATAATAAAAATACTGGCGGTACGAGCCGGAAAATGGGCGGCGAAAGCGTTCGGTTTCCGGTGTGAAATTGATGTACTTGAGAAAAAAAAATGCACAAATATTTCTATTAATATTAATTAAAAAAATAAGAATAAAGACTCAATATCAATTACTTGATAATATTTTAATTTTAAAGAAATTTATTACGTAATATAAAAAGGTATAAAAAAAGTAAGGTGATTTTGTTAATAAAATTTAAATTTCTTATTTATTCTTCCAAATAAGTTTCATCGTCTTCAAAGTAATCCTCGTCCGATAAAACGCACTTTTTCCAATATTCGAAACAGTCGGAATAGTCTTTTTCCGGTAT
Source organism: Leptonema lineaticorne (assembly GCA_024500535.1). NCBI lineage: Eukaryota > Metazoa > Arthropoda > Insecta > Trichoptera > Hydropsychidae > Leptonema > Leptonema lineaticorne. The sequence continues at coordinate 11,520,932 of JANIJI010000065.1, forward strand.
AGCCTTTTCAAGACCTTCTTTGATTTGGTTTTTATCTCTTCAATCGTGTCAAAACGGCGTTCCCATAACAGTCTTTTGAGTTTGCCGCATAGCCAGAAGTTGCACGGAGTCAAATTGGGCGAATACGGTGGTTGCGGATCGATATGATTCGAGTTTTTGGCAAAAAAGTCTCAAAGAACTAATGCAGTATGATATGGTGCATTATCGTAATGAAAAAGGAACCAAGAGTTGTAAAAACACGTGTAACTCGGAAATAATTAAACCTTTTGACAAACAAACGCTTGTCAAATACTATAAACAGTTCTACCAATCTAGGAAAAAAATCCAATTCACCTGCCCAGGAGTTTTAATTGACAATTTCGCCTTACTTTTTGATCGCTGTAGTATTTTAACATGAAAATAGCAGTTTTCAAAATGAAATTTTCTAATGAATCAGCCATTATTTTTATTTATTCCTATTGTTTTATTAAAGCCTTTCTATTAAGAAAGAAAAACAAATATTATATAATGCGTAAAAATGATAAAAGGAAAATTTTTCATCACGAAATTTATCAATAAGTCTATTAATATTTTTGCTAATAATATTATAAATATGTATCTTTTGGAATGTATATTAAATTATATGAAATATAGAAATTAATTGTATTTTCTAGAAAAATATTGTTGCGAAAGAATTAATTAAATTGGCATCATATATTGGCAAATATTCAACGCTAGAAAATCGCCGAAATATTAATAAATAATATTATATTATATCACCGAATATTTATTATATAATAAATTATTTTATGATATGTTGAGAATTGATTTTAAATTCGGGTCAAACTATGTATAATTCGCATAAAATAAATAATAATTCGGCACATTTCAAAATCGGAGCAACGTAGTTCTGAACAATTTGAATAATACACATCGAAATTCGCTTGCCATTTGAATTTCTGTCAATATTTGCGCCATTTTTTGATCGAATATTAACTAAAAAAAATATATATAAAATTGTTTTTTTTCCAAATCGTTTTGCATATAAATATATATATATATATATATATATATATATATATATATAATGAACGATTTGATTGACGCCTTTTTTTGGTAAAAATGTTTTTTTAATAATTTTAATCAGGCGTTGAACTGTAATTATTTTGCATTTAGCGTTTATTTGACGAGTATTATTAATTATAGAATAAATAATTTGCACATTTTTCGACGAAATAAATTGATGATTGTATAATTTTTGTCACAGCATTTGGAGTAATGATATTTTGACATTTTAAATATATGTATTTTAAATACTTTTTATCGATAAATATATTTTTATTTTATAATCTATATTTAGTTTTTTAGATATTGCCTTACAAAATTGCAAAATATTAGTCGATTGGATTAAATTCGCGCGCGAAAAAAACATTTGAGCGGCGCGTAATGATAATACATATGTTCTTTTAATAAAAATAAAATGATGAAAAAATAGAAAAAAAAAGCAAGAAAAACATGTAAATAGCACATGAAACGACTGGAAAATTGATATGCCGCCGGTGGAACGCGGGCGACGTGAAAAAAATTTCATTAACACGAAATTGATATTCAACTCTATGAAAAGGACAAAAATGGCGAACGGAAAGATAAAGAGAGCGAGAGAGAGAGAGAGAGAGAGAAGAAAAAAACTGTAGGTGAAAAACCGACTGGTGAAAAACCAACGAACTTTATTGAATTGCAGCGATGAAAAATATAGGAAAATATTTGCCATAACAATTGGCGGCCGCACGAAGGTATAATTGGGTTTCGGGACTGTTTGTGTAATTTCGAGGCTTTTGTTGTTTTTCCTTGGTCATTCATTCGACGAGAGGGTGGAAAGGTTTCGTTTGGTTCAAGGAGGCGCTGGTTTTTTTTTGTTATAACGAATATACCTGCCGCCTTGTGACGGCGCCGCATAACAATGGGCGGGCCCCAAATTAGCCGGCGAGCACTTGAAATTTAAAACGACACAGTTTTCCTAATTATTGTACTAAATTTTAAATAATATATAATACTGTGATCATAAAATAATGTGAAATATTCATTTAAAATTCCCGAACAATTAGGAAGGCAGGTAAATTGTAATATATTTTTCTATATTGGTAGAATTGTCTATAACATTTGCCAAGTGTCTGTTTGTCAAAAGGTTTAATTATCTCCGAGTTACGCGTGTTTTTATAACTTTTATCAAGATAATGCACCATGTTATACTGCATTGGGTCTACAACCACCGTATTCGCCTGATTTGGCTCCGTACGACTTCTGGCTATTCGGCATACTCGAAAGGCCAATACGGGAACACCTTTTTAACACGATTGAGGAGATAAAAACGGAATCGAAGAAGGTTTTGAAGGCTATTCCGACTGTTTTGAAATAAAATGCGTTGGCAAAAGTGCGTGATAAAATTGATTTGGAAGAATAAATTATCGAAATATTTATTATTAATATTCGGCATACAAATAATGATTAATATTGAACGGCGATAGAATATATGGTAATTTTGATATATTGTAAAACAAGTTAACCCGATGTATGACATCGGTATATTATCGAGTCATTTTCTCTTTTAACTGTATGTTTTGTAATCCGGATTTAAACCGGTGATCGCTATGACAGTTAAAATCTAGATTATATGCAACTGTAACATCGCACGAATTTGAGTCGAATTATTATCGCGGCTTACAAAATATTTACTATGCAATCGAATATAATTTAAATCAAACGTGTTCTACTCTAATTTTTTATTTATTTATTTATATACAATATATATAATTCGAAACTCGAATACAAATAGATACGGAAAAAAATATTTTTATCCGAATAAATGTAACAAACACAGATTTTTCGATGGTAAATCACTTCGGATGGCGTCTATCAATATTTTATATGATAATAATTTTTATAGACGACAAGGAGGTAAATTCGCAAAACATCACGTGTTAACAATACAATATATTCGTTTCTTATCAATGTTTTTTCAAACCATTGTGAAGTCGACTGTTATTTCTGTGTGTTTTCTTTGGTCCTTCAGTCTGTCGTTTCGTTTTCGGATTATTGCCGGACATTTATTTTCACTTTAAACACTGCACATTTTACACGCATAGACAGCACTATTATTATTATATATTATATATATTAGAAACTGGTATAAGTAGATTACGTAGAAATCAATTTTCAATTTTATATATATCATATATATATATATATATATATATATATATATATATATATATATGAAATTTTGTATAAGAATATCATTTTTAATGCACGAATATGTCACCGTTTTCATTTCACTGTTGTTGAAATAGTTTTTTTTACAGCACAATTTTGAATATATTCAGTTTCTAATATGTTCGTGTAAATATACAAACGTTGCGAAATTCGCTCCTCGAAGCTGTGATTTGATTTAGGAATGTCGTAAACAGGAAACAGTTTCCGGTTCTCGGTTATTTCGAATTTACGACACGGTAATTCCTTCGGAGACTTTCTGAAACATTCGAAAACATATATATATATATATATATATATATATATATATATGTGTGTGTGTGTGTGTTTCATTTTGCAGAATTGCAAAAATGTACCTAATAAAGTATGTCACTTAGAATAAAAAAAAATATTATACTATATATTAAAATATTAAGTGCAAAAAAACAACAACGTAGAATTATGAAAATAGTGATAACACTATGATCAAAAAGTAAGATGAATTTGTTTTAAAAATGTAAATTTTTTATTATTTCTACCAAATCAATTTCATTCCCTTTAAAGTAATCCTCGTCTCATAAAACGCACTTTTAGCAACGCTTTCTCCAGTCCTCGAAAGTGTCGGAATAGTCTTTATCCGGTATAGCCTTCAAGACGTTCTTAGATTCGGTTTTTATCTAATCAATCGTCTCAAAATGGCATCTCTGCATTGGCCTTTTGAGTTTGTTGAATAGCCAATAGTCGCATGGAGTCAAATCAGGTAAATACGGCGGTTGCGAAACGATATAAATCCAGTTTTTGGCAGAAAAGTCGTGAAGAACCAATGCAGTATGGCATGGTGCAGTATCGTGATGAATTTTGGTCGTTTATAAAAACAAGTGTAACTTGTAGATAATTAAATCTATTGACAAAAAGATGCTTGAAAAATGTTATAGTTAGTTTTATCAACCTAGGAAAAAATATTACAATTTATCTGCTTTTCTAATGCCCGGGAGTTTTAAATGACAATTTCACCTTACTTTTTGATCACAGTAGTATATCATGCAAATATAGAATTTGATTAAATTGAAATTTTTTAAGAAAACGATTCTTTTTATTATTATTTTATTTTTGATTTTCAGGTTACTTGTAAACATTTTTTTAAAATATTATACACGTTTATTATGTGTTTTCTATGTTGTTTTATAAATATATATAGTATTATAAATGAGCGCCGATCGCGATTTCAGTTTCAGTCTTCATATTGATTCAATATTATTCGCATTGCTAATAATCCTGATTATGAGACGGAAACACGGGATTTTAACTCATTTACAGGATTTCGGTTTCAGCTTACGACAGGATTTTCACTAAACGCGAACATATTGATGATAATAGATTTAGTAACATATTCATATATAATATATATATATTTACACGATTTAGTGGATGATCTCTCATTTCTGTAACCTTTTTAGACGAAATGTCGATAATAATAATAATATTAAATTACTTATCTATACGATATCAAATATATATTGCTTTAAAAGCATTGGTTTAATATTTCTATGAGTTTTATTCATTGAAACAGATAGATAAATTGAAGTATATTCAGAATAAAATAAATTTATATGTATTGATGAAGTTTAATTTTTTTTTAATAAATGCTATTTAGATTCACAACGATTGATAATCGATAATTTAAACGATGAAAATTTCTGTATAAATATATATGTTATTGGCAGAGACGAAAGATTGCATCGCATCAATGCCACAGTCACAAAGTAATTTTATTGTAGGCGTCATTCAACATTATCGACAGTTAAAATAAACAATAGAACACACACAATCGGCACCGAACGTGTTAAATCGATTAGGATACGTTTTTCGTTTGTGTCGGCCATTTTTTTCTTCTCTTTTCACTTTGGAAAATTGTCATGAATAAACAGGAAATTAAGCGTCACTCTTATTTACGGCTAATAGCGTCGAATGCAAAACGTTCCCTTTTCACCTTTTTTTTTTTTTTGGTTTAAATGTGATTTTTTTTTCCACCCATTCCCTATCATCGGACCCGAGTGTATGTGTATGTATTTTAGCGCATAGACATATAAGCGAAAGGCTCGTTTTTAGCGTTTTATCGGCCATTAAGGTTAATTAAAAGTCTCCATCCCCGCGGAAATTATTTATTCGGCCATAAATAGGAGACGCAAGGTGGGAAATGAAATAGAAATTTCCTTTTTTTTCTACTTTTACTCCGTTTCGGTCGAGTTTAAAAATATGTACGGTCAGTATATATAAGTATGTATAGTGGGATGTCGCTAAATTTGTTTTAGATATTATTTCTGGTACATTAAAAAAAATATATAATCATATACTATTGTGATCAAAAAGTAGGAAGGCAGGTAAATTGTAATATTTTTTCTAGGTTGGTAGAACTATTTATAACATTTTCCAAGCGTTTGCTTGTCAAAAGGTTTTATTATCTCCGAGTTATACGTGAAAGTAAACAATCAAAATTTATCACGATAATGCACCATGTTATACTAATTTGATTCTTCGTGACTTTTTTGCCAAAAACTTGACTGATATCATTTTGCAACCACCGCATTTGCCTGATATGACTCCGTGCGACTTCTGGCTATTCAACAATCTTAAAAGACCAATGCGGGTATGCCGTTTTGATATGATTGAGGAGATAAAAATCGAAATTAAGAAGATATTGAAAGCTATATCGGAAAAAGACTATTTAGACTGTTTCAAGGACTAGAAAAAGCGTTGGTAAAAGTGTGTTTTATTTGACGGGGATGAAATTGATTTGGAAGAATAAATAAAGAATTTATATTTTATAAACAATTTCACCTTAATTTTTGGTCATAGTGTTAGATTATTAAAAAAATATGGAGTTTTATAAAATATTTATTTATTAATATCAAAAATAATATTCTAAAATTGTAATGACAAATATCTAATACTATATATTTGATATAGTTATATAAACTGAAAACTTTTTAATTAAAATATGCGGCGAAGCTTTCACAGGGGAAGCACTAAAATCCGGGGTCCCACTGTATGTATGTATGGAATGAGCCACACTTAAGATAATGAATTTATGTTTCTTGGAAGTCGTATTTTTCGTTTTTCTTCCCGTTGCCGACGCTTTTGTTGTTGTTTCTCCTTTGCCTGTATACGGTGTGTTTTCTGCGTGTCTCGTTTTATTTGAGTTTCTCAGTGTGTCCTCTTTTTTGTTTTTGTTTTGCTTTTTTTTTGGTTTTTCCCCGATGCGCTTTTACATTTAAATTGCTTTTCCAGAGAATGCTATTCATTTCCTCCGTCGGTAATTAGTGAGCGAGGAAAATCAAAACGACTAAATGAAAACGTAAATTCGATCTATCGATATTTTTCATAATGAAATTATGTATAAAATTAATAATTTGTTCTTTCTGCAAAATATATGAATTTATTTATTATAAATTTTGATTCTATATATAATTGAAAAAAATATTTTTCACGATTTAACAGTGTGATTAAAATGTTAATTCCTTATTCACTCTTCCAAATCAATTTTATCCCATTAAAAGTAATCAACATCCAATAAAACGTTTTTTTACCTACGCTTTTTCCAATCCTCGAAACAGTCGGAAAAGTCTTTTTCGGTTTTTATCTCCTCAATCGTGTCAAAACGGCGTCTTCGTATTGGCTTTTTGAGTTTGCCGAATAGCCAGAAGTCGCACGGAGCCAAATCAGGCAAATACGGTGATTGCAGAACCAATGCAGTATGACATGGTGCATTAACATGTAAATATTGTAAACAGTTTTACCAACTTAGAAAAAAAATACAATTTACTTGCCTTCCTAATGTTTGGGAGTAACTTTAAATGGCTTTTTTTTTATCACAGTAGTATGTACGAGCGAATCAATATGTGTGTGTTTTTTTCTACGATTTAATTAGGTCAATATTTGTAATAATCGTAGAGAATACATCATCGAAAGATTAAAATTATCGATTATGTTGTTCGTAATTGAATATAAGATGTGATTGAACATAGAGCACAATGGACAATGGGCACGTTCACATAATCTGCGAACGACGACTAGGGGTCGTTAATGGTCCCGGTCAGAACTTTAGTACAATTAGGGGTGGCACGTAATGCATTCAAATCTGATTAGCATGTAATATCCGGTATATCTGCGTGAACTGTGACCGTGCGCCGGCGATGAAACGCGCCAGCCGATATGTATTAATTATAATTGTTTGTACGTTCGACGAATTGGATTCGATCACTTCGACACGTGATCCTATTATTATATGTATCGATTCTAATAAGCGGATATTTTGCCGGCAACGATCAATATTCGATTTGTTCAGTTTAATTATTAAGTGTTCAATTATTATCTATAGTTTTTATTTTTTCTTTATCAAAACAATAAAAAAATGACATTAGTTCATAAATTTTAATAGTAAAATTTTATTTGAATAACAATCATCAATCTTAAGATATTTTATATATATATATTTTTTCATTAATTATGATTATTAAAAATGTGTACTTTTTAATCAACTTCAATTAAAGTTTCACAGGCGTGTCAAACTCATAGCATATCGCGGGCCGCAAGTTTTATAATCAAAATATCATTTTTAATTTATTAAAAAAAATACTTTTAAATATTATTTTTTTATATATGTTATCAAAAAGAGTCCAATTTAATTTTGTATCATTTATATAGAAAAATATATCGAATTTAACTATACTTCAATTTTAATTGAATTTATCCGATGAAAGATGTAAAATAAAATATGTCAGTTTCGATATATAAAAGATTTGTTCAATCGTTGCTATTACATTTTAATATCAATAAATATTATACAAAATAAAATCGTACAGTACGTTAATAAATCGTCTCATCGTTTCGAATAAAATTTCGGCTTTCAGCATTTCAGCATCGCATCGACATAATTTTGAAAAGTATCACTATTCAGAGATTCAGATTGGAAAACAAATTTCAAATGCGTCTCTTTCGAAATTCCAATAACGAGCGTTCTTCACATCAAAAGGTGGACGAATTTATATGGAAAATTATTCTGTATACAATTGAAAAAAAAATATATATATACTGGCTGAAAATTATTTTCAGTCTGTCGAAGTGATTTTCAGCGTTTGTAATCGTGTTTCGCGCTACAAATGCGGTTTTTCCAGCGGCATTATGCGAAGATGTTTTCGCTGAAGCTTTCAAAGCGCTCGCATTATTTTAATTTGAGAGAAGAAGCTCCCTTCTTCACAGAAGTGAGATATTTAACGTTACTTGTATATAAAATATTATCTGTATAAATTAGCATCTGAATAAATTAACGTTGAATAAATAGAATTCGTTTCTAAAATTACTCAGTTTCGCGTTAATTGCTTTTTGAAATATTATAATAACTCTTGCGATTTTTTTATTAAGTCAATTAACATATCGCTTTTGCTAGATGTTATTCATGTATTTAATATGAAAAATGATAATTAATTATCAAAATATAGAATGTAGAATCAACGATTTTTTAGTTCAATTGCGGAAATTTATTTTGATATACTCTGAATGGAGTTAATCAAGAAGGAAGCTTTTATCAATTTTTAGGTTGACGAAAGCCTCGATGATAATAAGATTGGCATATTTTGATTTTATCTCTTTTATAATGAAAATTCAGGAGAAATGGATGAAGGCTTTAGTATTCAAAAACAATACACCTTCGCTTTTATTTCAAATTATAATAATGAAAACACGATGACGTATCAAATCTTTCAAAAAAGAATAACATATCTAATGGTAAAGTTTTTAATCTGATTATATGAAAAAAAAATTGAATTTTTGAGTCATCGGATTGTTTTTTATAATATTGAAAAACAAAAAAAGATAGATTAATTAGTAAACGAAAATTGTAAATAGTGTTGAGTGATTTGAAAGTTTTAAATTATAGGCGATTAACGGAATAAATAATTTGAAATAATTGTCAAAAATCGAAATCTCATAAATGAGGCTACGATAACTTTATAAATTAGTTAAATTTTCTTCGACAGAAGCGATGGTGTTAGTTGGTCGACGACTGACGCAGTTCAATTAATTCGCCGTTCGATTTTATCGGAGGAAAAACTTGGCCAAAAAGGAAAAACAACCCTTCGTCGTAGGAAAACGAGAGAAAAAAAAATACGACAAATATTAAAATTGTCGCTTTATATAAACGAGTAGGAAAAGATGAGAGTTTTCCGCTTTCGCTTTTTTTTTTCGGTTATTAATTTCCGCGATGTCGCGGCTTTTCGTCGAAAGTTTTTCCGGCGTCGTTCATTATTGTTACGCTTTTCTTTTTCATCTCGTTCGGCGACGTCGCAAGCGGAAAAGTTGCACAGTTCGAGATGTTATTCGATTTGAACTCGGAAAATTCGAGTTTAACTCGCGCAAAATTGTCGTTTTCAATCTAATTGAATTCGTTCATCGATCCAAACTGATGTTTAATACGTTTTTTGTAATTTCATTATATTTAGTTATAAAATCAAAATGTTATATTATTTGACAAAGCGAATAATTGATCAAAAAATAAGGTGAAATTGTTACTTAAAACTCTCGAGCATTAGGAAGGTAGGTAAATTGTTTAAAAAATTCCTCGATTGGTTGGAATATAACATTTGCCAAGCGTCTGTTTGTCAAAAGGTTTAATTATTTCCGAGTTACACGTGTTTTTACAATTATTATAATGGACCATGTTATACTACATTGGTTCCTCAACCACCGTATTCGCCTGATTTGGCTCTGTGCGACTTTTGGCTATTCAGCAAACTCAAAATACCAATACGGGATTGCCGTTTTGATGCGATGTAGGAGATAAAAACCAAATTGAAGAAGGTTTTGAAGGCTATACCGAAAAGATATTATTTCGAATGAACAAAGCGTTGGCAAAAGTGCGTTTTATCGGACGAAGATTACTTTAGAAGGAATGAAATTAATTTGGAAGAATAAGTAAAGAATTTATATTTTATAAATAAATTTACCTTAATTTTTTATCACAATGTTATATAATAAATTATTTCATATTTTATATATATATATAAATAAATATATATATATATATATATATATATATATAAATATATATATTTATATATATATATATATATATATATATATATATATTTATATTTATATATATATATATATATATATATATATATATATATAAATATATATATTTATATATATATATATATATATATATATATATATATTTATATTTATATATATATATATATATATATTTATATTTATATATATATATATATATATATATATATATATATATATATTAAAAGAAAAATATAACAAACATATATATTTTTTTGATAAAATATTTACTCATGTTTGATATTTTTATATTTATCATACTATATGGGTAAAATTCTTTTATATATTTGAAATTTTTGTTTTTAAAATGAATAATATATAGACTTGATATTTAGGGCGAATATATATATATATATTATTTTAGTTAAAGTCTATATATTTTTTTTTATAAACAAACAGGTATACAAATGAAATAATGCTAAATTTATATGTTAATTGTGCAGAATCCAATTTCTTGGTGCGACTATGAATTCGTGACGATGCGTCGTTTCGATTATCGAGGGTCGGACTTGCAAAAACACGTGAGCATCAATTTTTCTTTTGTGCCCGGTTTTTCCGCGGCGGCAACGGGCGGTTTTTCCGCCCACGCAAACCCGCCCATTGTCCACTTCGTGCCGTTATATCGCAGTCGTGTCAATTCGACGTCTGTTCCTTTTCCCTTATCCGGCCTTATTTCTTTTTTTTTCTTCTTCTTCTTCTTTTTTTTTACAAGTTTCGGAGAGAAGATACATGTGTCTCCATTAATCTCCGCTTCCATTACGGCCTCTCGGACAAAATATATTTATTTTGGCGGAATTGAAACGCAGATAGTCGTCTGAACGGGATCGTTCATGTTTTTTTTTCGTACGCAAAACGCAGACCTAATAAATCTAATGAAATACAGTGGAAAACTTGATTCAACGTTTTTCAACGACGGCAAGAAATCGTATGAAGCGATAAAATTTATGTATTTGACGTGTGTAAATAATTTCGCCGGAATAAATCTCAATAGGACGGCAAAAAAAATGTATATATATATATATATATATATATATATTTATATATAGCCAAAAAAATAAAAAATAAAAACGAGTGCGGTGGCATAACTTTTGTTGCGATTAAATTTCAATTTGGTCGTCTCGTATGAGATGAGGCGGTTTTGATAAATAAGAATGTGTCGTTTCGAATGGAACGAACGTAATTTATTGCCGCATTACGACGAATATCCGCCTCAAAACGAGGACAAAATAAAAATGTTCGTCGGATGACATATAAAGTTCCGTGAAGTTGTACTGCGACAGTATAAATTTGGAAAAATGTAATGAGATCCCTCACATTGTTCATTTTGCAATAGTTGAGATTGTAAAAATTGACGATTTTCAATCTGTGGCGCGCGCGTTTGCGCGTTTAATAATCGTCGAAAAAAATGTATTATGTATTACATAAATTCATTTTATGAAATGAACATTAAAAGAGATAAGTAGTTAAAATACTACAGTGATAAAAAAGTAAGGTGAAATTGTCATTTAAAACTTCCGGGCATTAGGAAGGCAGGTAAATTGTATTTTTTTCCTAGGTTTCCAAGCGCGGGTTTGTCAAAAGGTTTAATTATCTCCGAGTTACAACTCTCGGTTCCTTCATCAAGTTAATGCACCATATAATATTGAATTGGTTCTTCGCGATTTTTTGTCAAAATCGTTTATATCGTTTCGCAATCACCGTATTCACCTGATTTGGCTCCGTGCGACTTCTGGCTATTCGACAAACTCAAAAAGCCAATGCGGAGATGCCCTTTTGACATGATTGAAGAGATAAAAACTGAATCTTTCTTAGATTGAAATTGAATATCAATAAAAATTAACTAATGCTTAAGTAAATTGAATATCTATAAAAATTAACTAATCCTTAAATAGATCATAAAGTTTGTGCAACTTGAGAATTTTTCTCGCTTATGAACCAAAAAAATTTCTGTGATCTTTTTCTGTATAATGAATGTGTTTTCGTTTTATTGTTCGCGAACTATAAATAATAAAATATATTAAATTTATAAAAAAATATGTAACGTTATCGCTAATTTTTTTATCAAATAATCAAATTATTCGATACGAAACAAATATTTCCAAGAACAACTCCAAATTGATGCCCTTAGGAAATAAATTAATAATATTGATCTGATTTCGTATTTTTTTTTAGGTTAGCAACAATATGTTGAGAAAAATTTAATGATTTTTTTTTCTTTTGTAACGTAAGATAAAATATTAAAAGTGTATGTAATCAAAACTAAAATAAAAATAACGATATACGAAAACAAATAAGAGAAGCGAAATACTTATATTGGTACACACACAAAAAAAAATCAAACAAGTCTCAAATAAATAATTGATTTTGGAAAAGTTATAGATATACTTAAAATCTCGAAACACGGTCCTTTGAGCGATCATAATTAAAGAACAAATTTCACTTCCTGGAATTATATTTGTGCGTCTAGAATTTCGGTAATAATATCTGGAAGCACAGTCGAGTTAGTTGAGCGAAATTGTCTAATTATACTCGTATAATATCTGAGTTGTATCGATGATATTTTATAGGCACAATAACGCTTTTGACCGCCCCGAATAATATTCAGGGTTGCCGTTTTTGGACGCATTTTTTTTTAATTTAGATACCGAAATATGCTTGTTTGAACATAAGTATGCAGATATCGCACGTGGCATACACTTATAATTAATGAATAATTCTTTATTGATGATACTATAATTTGAATTTGAGTTTTTAATTAAAAAGATAAAAATAATATGATTTTTATATTATATAAAGGAAATTTTATTATTATATTTACATGTATTTTGCATTTGGCAACCCTTAAAATTTCGATTTCGGACTTTCGCCCGGGCGAATTACAATCGTTCGTATAACGAACGTCTAGGTGTCGTGTTTCGGTTTTCGATATTGGAAATTTTAACGATTATTGATTCGACATCCCTAATATTGTACGAAATAATGTTCCGATTGTTCGAACGATTTCGACTTTTGGCGAAATTTCGCCGGAATTATGACCTATCTGGGGGTGGGGGTGTGGATGAAAAGCGAAAGACGCGCGCACCCTGCCAATTAGGGGGTAGGAAAATTCCCGTGATGATTAATGAGATTTCTAACGGGGAAAATCGACGACGCAGTCGAATGAAAAGACTACGAAGGCGAGGGGAAAGGGATGCTTGAGAGGCGGGGGGGGGTTGTTAGGGGTGAAATTGTAGAAAAAGTTTAGACGCGGCGACCAATCGTCACGCTCCATTTAAATTTGAAACTTTCGCGCGCCAAGTCTGAAAACTTTGTATTGAACTCTGTAAAGGAAAACAATGATATATATATATATATATAATAAAATATTTATATAAATTTTTAAGTACAAATAAAATAAAAGTACACCATTTTATATTTTATGAATCGTTATTACATGTTTACAATCTGAATTTTGTAATATACATTTCTAAACAAAGAAAGTCAACACTTCTCGCGTTTCAAACGACAATATATATATATATATATATATATATATATATATATATATATATATATATATATATTTTGGTATTGAACATAAATTCGGCGAAAAATATTTTGAAAAAAATAAGTATTAAAAAAGCTTTCTGTTTTTTTTTACTCAGCGAGACAAAAGCTTGTCGTATAACGGCACAATAGAAATAAGAATATTATTTTATATTTATGATAAATACGGAATAAAACAACGACATAGTTAATGTAAAGTCTGTATATTGTTAAAGATATATTTTTAAATGACAAAGTTTAAGCTGCTTTCGTCAAAAGTAAATATTGTACTTAATTTCTTAAAAAAAAAAATATATAAACGTAAGTCGTCGAAAAAAATAATCTTAACAAATATAAAAATTAGAACACCGTAATATTTATGTTGAAAATATTTTCCGTTATAATTATTATATTGTATTATATATTGATAATTTTTATAGAAAATATTTAAAATTGAAATATATTGAAATGATCCAAAACAAAGAAATAGAGAAATGTATAATATTTTAAAATATTTATTGAGGAAATAAAATATTTATTTTATTTCCTCAATAGTGTTAAAACGACCTTTTGATTTTGCTGAATAGCCAGAAGTTGCACGTTGCCAAATCAGGCGAATACGGTGGTTGCGGAACCAATGCAGTGTGACACGGTGCATTATCATGATGAATGAACCGAAAGTTGTAAAAACACATGAAACAAGGAGATAATTAAAACTTTTGACTAACAGATGCTTGGCAAATGTTATAGACAGTCCTACCAACCTAGGAAAAATATTATAATTTACCTGCTTTCCTAACGTCTGGGAGTTTTAAATGAAAATTTCACCTTACTTTTTGATCATAGTAGTATATGTATTTTTTTAAACGCACTTGTGTCGTTTGGTTTACGGTCGTTTCGTTGCGACATTTATAACGATATACACTTTCCTTTATTCGTTGTTAAATTTAAGGGTTGCGATTTTTTTTCACCGTTTTGCGGCATTTTCGCGTGTTTGTTCGCAGTTTTTACCGATTTTTCACTCCTACTCCGCTAACGTATGCGAATTTTATACGATTCGCAAACAACGAAAAGGCAAATAGTCGTTTTGTGAAATTTATCCTGCGGGCATTATTCATAATTAATGTGTCACACGTTGCCCAGGGATAATAAATGCGAGTTCGCGGACCGTACACCGACACGCCGAGGCCAAAAATCCACGGCATTATCGGATTCGATAACGAGCACATTTTCAGAATATATATATATATATATATATATATATATATATATATATAATACATATTGACACATAATATTTCGTAATCCCTGAATGCGACTGTGATGTATGAAAAAATATAATGATTTTTATTTAAAATTTTAAATAAAAGTAAAATATAATCTTTATCTATCGACAGTCAATGTTTATACATAAATTAATTTTTACAATTCATTTAGTTTTTTTTTCTTTTGCAAATGTCAAATATTATTAGACAAAACGATCTCGTTGAAAAAACGACGAATAAATAAATCATCATCATCATTAAATAACAGTTAAGAAAAATATTTTAAAAATAAGAAACTCATCTGATTTTATTTAATATAATATAAGAGAATTTTTATACTTTTTATGCATTTAATTATTGTTATTTACAGTTCTGGAGATTATATTTTAGTATATATATTATTTTATTTTTTTAGAAGAATTGTATTAGAATTAAATCATTGGTAGCGTGATTTCATTAACACATCTTATACGGGAAACAAAAATCGGACAACTTTCACAACAAAAATTATATCTTCGTACCATAATGCATAGATCATCATTCTATGATATTTACAACTATTATTTTAAGTAATGAAATTTCATAACATTTTTAAAGAAATAATTTGTCATTTGAGCGAGATAAAATGTCACACGAAATGATCCCGCAAGAGATGTGTTAAAATTATATTATGTTTTATTTTCTTCAATCATGTACATACGTTATTTCGAAATCATTTTAATAATTGTATTTGTATTAAAAATGAATTTAAATTTACCGATGCTCATTAATATTTAACAAGAGCAGATTTCAAGAAATTAATAATAATACACGAAGAAAACACTAGTTTTGCAAACGTAAACGTTTTCAATATCGTCTATAGAAAATAATTAAGACAGAGAAATTTCATTAAATAAGCGAAATATCGTTCAGTTTTTGTGGGGTGGGGGTGGGGGTGTGTGGGGAGGGGCATGTAATTAATGCAACTGTTAGTTCAATATTACGAGTTGCACCGAACAATCGGACCGACGGTTCAAGAAACGGTTACACAATGTATTATATAATGTAAGTTTTGCCCATGTTCGGCGAAATTGTTGCATACAAGTTTCCGATTAGTAACATCCACGGTGGTTAACTATGAGAAATTTCCCGGGTGAAATTGCCGGCACAATTCGAATTCGATGTGTGTGTGTGTGTGTGTGTTGTGCGATAGACGACGAATTGTTTTCTACGACGGTTTAACCGGCCGCTATCGTTTCGTTAATTTTCACTATATAATAATAATTCATATATATATATATATATATATATATATATATATATATATATATATATATATATATATAAAAGTTGAATATCTCTGATTGAACTGCTGTTCTCAAAATGTGATAATAAAATTATTATATATATATATATATATATATATATATATATATATATATATATATATATATATATATATATATAGTTTTAATATATATATTTATATATTAAAACTATAAATAAAAATAACAAAAATTGTCAATGGTATTAATTGTGCATTTAAATTGCATTATTATTTGTTAACATATTACCGAAAGAAAGTGTAATAATATGACTGATTAAAAGGGGGAAGCGTAGTAATACGCTTTGCGTCGTCTGATAATAAACGGTGGTAACGCAGTAATACGATTGAATTTTACATAAACTAATAATCTCATCTGTTCAATAAATATTTTTTCTATATGAAAAAAATATTACATCATATTTTTCATTCTCAATTTATTCGATTTTTAATTATTGATACAGTGGTTTGCGAAATGCTTGCAAAATTATCTCCTTTCACGTAGCAGACAGCGACAAACCTGGCCCCATGGTAAAGTGTTAATAATTTAAAATTATAATCGAACATATATATATATATATATATATATATATATATATATATATATATATATATTATATGGGTAAAAAATAAGTTTGAGAATCGTTGTGTTTAAATTTGATTTTACCGCAAAATGCGATAGTGATAATGTTTATTAGTTAATTATCAAATTTTGTGGTTTTAATATTAATATTGAACATAGAAAAAAATTATTTCATATACTGTATAAATTATGAATAACATAATATTGCCGAAATTTATTTTTAAAAATATATTTTGGAAACGTTATATATATATGGAAAAAATGTACCTGAAAGGGTTAAAATTTATTTCAAAAGCGATTACACAATCCATAAAACGATTATTAAAATTGACAGTTTTGATAGCAAGATTATCATGTAAAATTTTCAACAGCAACAGAAGCAACTTATTTTTATATATATTTAAAAAAAAAACAAATAATTCAATTCACTTTCCTGTTTGTATGTATTTTGTAATATTATTAATGCAACTGCGGAACGGCAAAAGGGATTAGGGTAACCATAAATAGTGTGCAAGCGGTCACATCGCTGACGCAACAAACCAAAGTTCGGGTGAACAGGTGCCGTTTATGGGGCTGCGATTCTGCAATTCGCAACTCCTGACAATTAGACGCGTTGCTTTATTACATATGCAATATATATATATATATATATATATATATATATATATATATATATATATATATATATATATATATATATATATATATATATATATATATATATGGATGTAGTTTTTTTTATGAACGTGGGAAATTTTAGTCAAGCAAAATTGTACTGCGTATTAATTTATAAAGTTTGATGTGACCTCAAGTGTGGGAGAGTGCATACGGTCTAAAAAGCTTCAGTTTTCTCGTTCGTCCTCCCCCCTCCTGCCCCACCCCGCTTCCAAAAAAGGCCTTATTCTCCCGTGGATTTTCCTTTTAAAACTTTCGTGGGAGCTTTCCAAATAGTGTGTCCGAGACAGATTTGGCTCGCGGGACATCGTATCTCACAAATATTCCGCAAAGTTCCGGCTCTACCAAAATGCGCCAATTAAAGCGTTTTGATATCGTTCCAAAAGCTTTCAATTTATGCCGCATCTTATTGTACGATCGTCCCTTTTTCATTACATTTCCCAATTTTATCCGCTACATTCGAAAGCGTTTCTTCATTTATTTACTTTCATAATATTAATATATATATATATATATATATATATATATATATATATATATATATATATATATATATATTTGCACACATAATATATGATTAAATTTAAATAAAAATTTCAATTGAAAGTGAAAATAAATAAAAGAGACTCTTCTATATTTAATTTCATTACTTATATCGCGTGTATTGAAAAGTCATTCGCTTACAAAAGATGGGATAAAAATCGATTTCAGTTGAATTAGTACACGTTCATTATATAAGGAACCCTTTCATGTAGTCATACCAACATTTTCAGCCCTTCGAATATATTCAAAATGAAGGCCAGATTTCATAGATTGAAAAAGGCATGACGAAAAAAAAAAATACACACTTATTTTATTTATTGGATTTTAAACAAATTCGTTCGTTCTGCGTCCGACGTTTTCCGCTTAAAGAAAATCGTCGAATTTAATCGCGCGGCACCGTTTTCGTATTGCGTAATTAATTATGACGTATCTTTGAAGCCTCGACGCCGTACAATTTTAATTGTTATTGTATTATAACGAACGAACGAATTGTTTATTGTGCTTTTATCACGTCTCTTACGTTCCGACATTACATTACAAGACGACGGATGAATAATGAACGTCCTTTTCAAGTGAAGATGACTGAACTTTAATTCATTTTTCGACGTTGCACCGTGCAATTATACAAGGCAAAGTGTTATTATGCATGTATGATATAAGTGCACGGCGACGACTAGTCGCTGCATTAATTTTAAATGCATATAGCTCGTTTGATATTTGATATCAACCAAAGGACGTGTGAAGCAAGTGAAAACATCGCGTGTCACTTTATCGTTATTTATTTGTGAGTAAATTTGTATTATATTATATATATATATAAATCAGGGATAGTCAAGCTTCTTTATAGTGCGCGATGATAAATAGTATCGTTGAAATAAAATATAATTTAAAATTTACTATAAAAAAATGGTGTTTCGATGTAAAAGTTTTGTTATATATTATAAAAAAAAAATATTTATTTAGATTTTTAAAAGTTTGCCATATATTGTATATATAAAAATATATTTAACTTTTGAACAGTCTGTATATAAGAATTTTGTAAATTTATGTATTAATCTTGTCCGTGTTTTTTTTCGCTTATATATATGAAATTTAAATTTATCAAAGATGTATTTCATAAAAAAAAATGTTTATTATTAAATATAATAAAAATCTATTAAAAAATTATATTACATTATACTACTGTGATCAAAAAGTAAGATGAAATTAACATTTAAAATTTCCGGGTATTAGGAAAGCGGGTAAATAGTATTTTTTTTCTTAGGTTTGTAGAACTGTCTTTATTATTTTAAATTTGTAAAGCGTTCTTCATTGGATCTTCAAGACGTTTTTGCCAAAAATTCAACTCATATTGTTCCGCAACCGCCGTATTTGCCGAATTTGGCTTCGCGCGACTTCTGGCTATTCAGCAAACTCAAAAGAGGAGATGAAAACCGAATCGAAGAAGGTCTTGAAGATTATATCGGAAAAAATACTATTTGGATTATTTCTAGCACTGGAAAAAGTGTGTTTTATTGGACGGGGATTACTTTGAAGGAGATGAAATTGATTTGGAACAATAAATAAAGAATTTACATTTTATAAACAAATTCATTTTCCTTTTTGATCACAGCATTGCATGTAGTATTTGTATTTAAATAATGGTGGCTTTATATATATATATATATATATATATATATATATATATATATATATATATATATATATATATATATGATAATGCATATGTTTTAAAATACAGAATAAATGTGTGTGTGTGTTTGCAAAAGACTTTTAAAATTTTAATGTAATATAATAAATTAACAAATTAATCGCAATGTTTCAAACGTGTGTTGGCGCATATTTGAATACGTATTAATTTAACGGCTTTCCGTTTGGAATTTAAATTGAATCATGATTAATTAAAATTAAGCCGAAACGTTGCTAAAAATCAAACAGAACTTTGTTAAAATCATACACGCTTAATTAATGTAAAATATTCTCGCTTTTATGTATATATATATATATATATATATATATATATATATATATATATATATTCGACCGCAATTATTTCGACTATTTTCGAAATGTGAATTATAAAAGTGCAAAAATGCGTCCGTTTTAATTATTATTATTTTTTGACTGTTTTGACGGATAATAGGGGACGAACTAGGGGATGAAATGTTTTAATTGAACCGACGATTCGATGAATTAACCGGTAATGGTCGTTCGTGCAAATTGATACAATTAAAATTAGTGGGATTTTTTTTTCAAGCAATATAATTCGATTGTCGTCCATTGTAATTTTCACATTCATTGTTATAATGAAATGAAATCAAAAAATGAAAAAAAATAATTTAATATATTTTTTTTATTTTAATTTACATGCATTATTACAGAGTTGATGTTGTGTACTTTAAAAATTGATTGCGATATATTATATAATGCGATTGAAGATTGTGTAAGAATATTGGAGGAGAGTACAGAAAAATGAATTAAAAGAGGGTTTATATAATATATATTATATATATATATATATATATATATATATATATATATATATATATATATATATATATAAAAAACAGATTCCGGGGTTGATTTTTTCCGAGAAAGCTTTCTGAAAAGAGTGAAATTCTATTTGCAAACGGCAAACATCGAAAAGATTTATTTGGCGACATCAAAAGTGAGATTTCGCGACGCGCTTTTCCGCGAAGGTTTTTAAGCTCAATCTTTCAAAGATTTCGCTGACGATTGGATTTTCCCCTGTTCTCTCATCCCTATGAAATTTTATCACACATGCACGTCAAAAAAAAAGAGAAAAAAAAGACATCATCAGACACGCAAAATCTCGAATCTAATCGATCGGATATATTTTAAGCGAATATTGATAAAAAAAAAATGCACGGAGCTACTTTTTGGCGAAAACTGCGCACTCGGACGGTTTCGTATGAAACATTCTCCGTTTTCGATTCAGTCCGTCCGAGAATTCCTCTCTCATTTCTAGTCGGCGACGAAACGTCGTAATTCAGGAATAAATATTAAAAGGACGAAAGATATTGCGAACAAGAGGTCGAGTGCTCCATAAGGACACTCGTCCTCGGCAGCGTGGTACTCGACAAAGAATGTCATGAAATCACAAGTATTCTCATGCCGAGTATTTATATATATTTTTTATATCCTGTTTTACTACTACCCTTACCCGTTTTTCCATTTTTTTTCCACTCTCTGGCATTTTTCCTCATCGGCCATACTGTCCCGTTCCGCACTGAAGTATGATTTATAGTTGTTTTTCCCTTTTTTTCCCCTTTTCTCCGGTCGTGAACTGTTGAATTTCGTCTTTTATCATGATGAAACACTTCTTTTTAATCAAAGTTGTATTGTTCACGTCAATCTGAAGAATTCTTCTTTCGTTTTTTTTCTTTCTTCTTCTTCTATCGTTTCATCGATGTGTTATCTTTTGTTCTCTTCTCACAATAGTGGCTAGTTTTTATACAACTTTCAGATTTTTATTCACCTTAAACGATATATTTTTTCACAAATAATTGAAAAATAAAACATCTGATTTTAAATAAACAGTTTTATAATATAATAAAAGGAGGGATGTTAACTTTTTAATTCCATATTATCATATTTTATAAGCAAAACCATTGACTTTATAAAATTTATATTGAAATGTAGAAATATTATTTTCAAGAATTGACATTCTACAATTGAAAATAAAGATCATTAAATAGTTTAAAATTTATATTATATGCTGTACAATTAATTATCAATTAATTTTTTCTGAAAATTCATGTTACATGTATGTTAAATTGGGTATAAATCAAAGTTAATAATGGATGAAAGATTTCAATTTTTTGTTTTATTATATATAGAATTGAAAAGTGTTTTATATAATATATGGAAAACTTTTTGAAAACAAAATCGAGTTTACAATGAGAATGTTTATATCAGATAAAGAATAGTTTTATAAGCAACTAGTGGTCGAAGAGTTTTCCATACACGTTCGCTTCTTGAAAAATAGAGGCATTTCAAACTTAGAAATATTGTCTATGAAATATATTCATGAAAATGAATCGTGAAAAGGGGGCGAAATAATAATAATAATAATAAAAAAAGGTATTCGAAAATATTTATATACGAAAATAAAAACGGGAGAGATAGAGGAAAAAAAAAATAGAAATATTTTGTCGGGATATTTTTGACCACACGCAACGGGGTCGAAAATGTATCGAAAGGATTCCCTTTCGGACGTGTACAAGGAAAGAATCTATATATTCTTTGGTGGTGTCTCTTGATCCTTTGATCCCTCGGGGACTACGAGATAAAGCCTCGGTCTTGGAGGGTGTTAGACTTGTTGGAGGTGAGATAAAATGGCTGCCGAGAGAGGCGCACATTCCGACAGACCAATTTTCTTGTCGATAAACTCTGTCTAGAATTGCAAGAAATTACATAAAAACTAAAACAAATAGAAGAACAAAACGAATTTATATAATATTATTATTCAAAAAAAATATTATAAAAAGGATCAAAATGTCTGCGATTAAAAATTCAATTAAATATATTACATTTTTCTATATGCGTACTTTGAAAAAAAAATTAACAAAAAAAAATGTCGCAAGCTTTCAAGTATAAAAATAAATCGATTAGAATTTCAGACTAATTTAAAAATTAATTAGTTTTTTTTTCTAAATATCAAAAGTATGATTAAATTTGTTATTATTATTATTTTTAATTGAGAAAAGTTAATTTTTTTATATTTAATTTATAACGGAGTAATTAACACATCTTTTGCGGGGTCGGATTTAACAAAGACAGATTTCAGAAAATATTTCGATTTTAAAAAGTTAAAATCTAATATTTAAAGATGAATGAGTGCAGTCAGCATTTCGTAGACTGCGATTATAGTCTCCCGCATGGTACGCGTAGGACTATAATCACAGTCCCGCAAAAGATGTGTTAATATTCGTTTTATATTAAAAATTTTGCTTTTATTCTCATAAATAAACTTTTTGAATAAATAAACATATTAAATTTCTATAAGTCGAAATTTAATCATTTTATGTAAGTATAAAAATTTTATATTAATTTCTGAGAAATTTGTGATTAAATTTTCATACTAGAGATTGAAAGAAGTGAACTTTTTTTATTTTATTGATATAATTAATAATATCGATATTGATTAAAAAATATGTTATATTACATATATATATATATATAAGATTTTATAGGAACGTTATAAGGGTGAGAAACTGAAGAGGAACTATCTGGAAGACACTTGGTACTTATTAGTAGCCGAGCGATAAATAAAGTCGTCCGAAAACTTTCGCAGGAACAGAAGGGGTTGTAAGTAGATATAGTTCTTATATATATATATAATGTGTACTATTTGGGGTGCGCTTCGAACCACGTTCGATAAGGGATGAACGCTTTCTATGTCGTCTACCGGCGGTAAATTCATTTCAGACCATTGTATAGATTTGGAGCAAACTCCGGAATATTAAGTGAACAATGGCGGTCGAACGGTGTGAAAACTTTTTCCGTCTGTTCGTTTGTTGAAATTCGATAAAATTTTATGTAATTTTATCAAAACCAAAAAAAAAAAATCAATTATATAATAAGAACGAATCTGAGCAGTTGCTCAGTTGTTTGGCGATGAATGGAGATGGATGCAAAAATTTTGGCTGTTTTGTATTTAGTTTAATATGCCATTATATAATGTGTTGACTGATAATTTTTTTTGTAAAAACCTTGATTATTAGCTTTTCGTACATTTTATGATCGATATTATCGTCCATCCGAGCAATTAATTCGAATAACCATGGATCAATTGTGCACCAATTTTACTCTATAAGATAACACAAATCATCAGAGATGTCATTATTGAGGAAGATCCAAATGAGTCCATTCTGCATAGTGCTCGATAATTGGAATTGTATCCATCTAATTTAAGGAAGATTTAGATTTGCAGGCTTGCAAAATTCAACTCGTACAAAAATTGATGCCACATAACCATTAGAAAATATATAATACGTTCAAAACAAAGTTGTTGATGAAAATAAACCTGTGATTTGTTCTTCTAGATCGGCGATTTAATTCTGCTGGACTATTTTTTCTGAGACTATCTAGCTCAAGGACTGAAGTCGATAAGTCATAAAAGATTGACATCTAAGGAGACAATATTTATTACGTTATCACATTATGACTTCCTCCGATCTAATCAGTGTACTTACCGGAAATTATAAAAATTAAATTCATGTCAAATAATATTATTAATCTATGTTTTATTTTAATTTAAGGTTGTATACATATTCTATATATATATATATATATATATATATATATATATATATATATATATATATATATATATATATATATTGATTATTTAATGCGAGACCCCATATATAATAAAAATGTACCTGTTTCATAAAGGCAAAAATGGGTAAATTTTTATCGTTTCACAGTAAAGCCGCAGGAATGCAATAAGACAGCCCGAACAAAGGGATATTAAAGCCAATGGGGGGGAGGGTAGTGAGCATAAAAAAAGGAATGTTTATTTAATATCGAAAGCCATTAGGGGTTGGTTATGTCGTGGCACCCTTGGTCGCCGACCTTGTCTACAGACTCGTAACTCACTTAGGAGAGCACTTAACAAGTGTCTTGTTTGTTTAGCGTTTTTACACAGACAACCGACACTGGGGAATGAGGTTTGGGGATGAATGTCGACGATGTTGATAGCGAGGCTTCTCATGGTTATGGCGATGGAGACGGTGGCGAGTTCGTCGAACCGAAGGCTCTAATTTGCGAAGCCTAATTACTCTTGTTTGAAGTTCGACACGGTGTCGAATCCTCGACCTACCTTCGAACATCGATTGACTTTATAGTTAAAATAATTTAAATTGTGATTCGTATTGTGATATATATATATATATATATATATATAACCAACTCTTTTTTTACACGGTAGATGTAAAAAAAGAGTAGGTAGATGTAAAAAACATTTGATATGTTCAACAACTTTAAAAAATCGTATAAGATGAAAAAAACTGCATACATTTTTTAAGAAAACGTGCAAAAAAATAATAACAAAATCGTAATTAGCGTACGTTGAAAATTTAATTCATAAGTACAAAACGTATAAAAAAAATCCATTAATTGAGTTGATTACTTTTGTAAATCCGTTATTTTAATATTGCATTGTCATCGAGAGTGAGCAAGTATGCAAAGTTTCAACCCAATTGTCATCAAAGTTTCAACCCAATTGAGCTCATCAAGATGAGCTCAAAAAATCGATTACAAAATTCTACCCGGACAAACAGACAAGTGAAACTTATAGAAGTGTGTAATAAAAAAATTACACACTTCTTCTTGGTGAACCGTGTTATTTCAAAATCATGTAAAAAAGAGTTATATATATATATATTTATATATATATATATATATATATATATTAAGGATACACTAATGAAAAAAAATTGGGAACCGCTGCTATATAGTATTAATCAAGCTATCAAATTAAAGAAGATTTTTTTTATATTAGTAATTTATATGAGACTAACTGTGTCCGTTGTTAACGCGTTGCTCTGTTATGTATCTAATTAAAAATCAGATTTTTTAAAATATTTATTCGGGAGCACATAGAGTTCCGATTCTGATTTAAAAAAAAAATAAAAAACCTTCCCGAGGATATATCTAATAATTTTCCAAATTTTCACGGCGATCTGATGTACCGTTTTCGAATTTATCGAGCACATAATGGATGATACTATATATATATTGAATCACGGTTTTTAATTAAAAACTTCATTTTTATTTTATTATATGTAGAGTTGGTTTTTATTTTAATGATGAATGAAAAAAAAAACCGGTTTGTATTCATTATGTTGATGTTTTTAGTTCATATACTACTATAAATCGTGATTCACGTATATTTTTGATGATAAAGTTTTCAATTATAAAAATTAAAAAAATAAATAAAATAAAGGAAACATTCTGTTTTAATTGGTGGCCACGCCTGAATGGATATCCGGTGCGAGAAAACCCACTTTTCGCCGCCGTGAAAAGCCGCTACATACGTAAATTTTCCGAGAGCTTTTCACTCGCGCCGTATAAATTGTGGCCGAGTATCCGCGCACATGTCCCGTTCCATTCGTGTACCGGGACTCTCGCGGGAAACTGGGGTCCGATGTGCTCGTTTATATTTGTGTGCGTTCACAAAGTTCTGTCGCAGGTGATTAATGGCGAAAAGTTTCTAGGCAAAATGCCTGCGGTGTTTACCTTTACAACTGCCGCAAATGACTTCATTCATCAGCAGTTTGCGCTTTTATATATATATATATATATATATATATATATATATATATAGGGGAAGTGCGCCTAGTTTCTTTTCATTTAAAAAAAAATCCAAAAATATTAATCTGTTTAAGACAATTTGCATGTGTTAAAATTAAGCCACTAGTCAATTTAGCTCGGCGCTTAAATTAATTTACTCAACGTTTCATTTATTACGTAAAACAAATGTGTTGATTAATTTATTTAAAAAAAAATATATTTTATATTTATTTTAATATTAATACAATGTTTTAATCAGTAAAAATCGGATTCGAAAGAATAGTATTAGTTACAATTAGGATGATTGTATGCATTTAGATTATTAAAAAAATATACGTTTAATGATGACATTTTAAATGAAAGATTGAATTTTATTAAAAAAAAATCATATATAAATTAATTTAAAATATTTAATTTTTTTTAATAAAATTATTAATATAATATAATTATATAATAGGTATTCAAGTAAATGTATATAGATTAATTATTTTTTTTTAATAATTTTATCAATATTTTTCTATTATGCTATACAATTAGAAACAAAATAAAAATTATAATTATTAAAAGAATATCTTATACAATTTTTTCAATTCAAAATAAATATTATAATGATAATTTCTTTTAAGAAAAATAAATAAATTTAGACCAAGTATAATTTTCATTTTAATGAACTCGTTCGAATCGACCGATTTTCCCCGTAATATATATATATATATATATATATATATATAACTCGTAGAAAATCGTGAAAATTCACAAAGACACCTGTGTTCGTCGTCGTTGTTGTAAGCTTTTCCGAGGTTTTCTTTCTTTTCGCCTCTCATTGTCTCCACAATAACAATAATAATAAAACGCGATCGTTTCTCTTAATTTTTTGCCAACGCCCACCTGTTTTCCCCGTCTTATATATATATATATATATATATATATATATATATATATATATATATTCTGGTCGTAATTATTGCGCACATTTTTGTTATATTTATTATTATTTTTGTATATTTTTTTTCTGTCGCTTTTAGTTTTGGTCGTCGTAATGAGCGTCGACGGCGCCAAAGCGCGAAAAAGGAAAAGCCCACGGAAATTGTCTGCATTTTGCTGAAAAAAAAAATAATAAACATTTTTATGTGTGTATTTTATTTATATATGTTTTCTCCGCGTCGTCGTTTTCATTAAAAATAATAATTTTTAGTTTCTTTTTGTTTTCGTTACGTTCTTTTAAAATTTAGTGTTGTCGTTTTTCTTCGCTGTAATTATGACTTTTCATAAAATATCGTCGGATTTTCGTGTGGTTTTTTTTTCGCCTTGGAAAATCGCTTCATTTAGTTTAATATATTATTCAAATATAAGGTTTGATTAATAATAAAGCATGAATATGTAACACTGTAATTAAAAGTAACATGATTTTGTTTATAAAATGTAAATTCTTTATTCATTCTTCCAAATCAATTTTATCCTCTTCAAAGTAATCCTCGTCCGATTAAGTGTATTTTTCCCAACGCTTCTTCCAGTCGTCGAAAAGGTCGGAATAATCTTTTTCCGGTATAGCCTTCAAGACCTTTGATTCGGTATTTAGCTCCTCAATCGTGTCAAAACGATAAATTTCAGCATTGGCATTTTGCCAGTTTAGCTCCATGCGGCCAGAAGTCGCATGGAGCCAAATTAGGCGAATACAGTGGTTGTAGAACGATATGAGCAAGTTTTTGGCAAAAAGTCGCGAAGAACCAATACAGTATGACATGGTATATTATCGCGATGAATGAACCAAGAGTTGTAAAAATAAGTGTTACTCGGGGATAATTATACTTTTTGACAAATAGACATTTGACAAATGTTATAGACAGTTCTACCAATCTAAGAAAAAAAAATGCAATTTACATGCATTTCTAATGCCCGGAAGTTTTAAATGACAATTTTGCCTTACTTTTTGATCACAGTAATGATTATATAAATATGTAATTTATCATACTAAACAAATAATGATTCATTGAATTTTTCTTTAAATATGTGGAACACATTTTGACAATTTAATATCTATTTTTTGAGTGTATTGTCATAATAAGCATATATTGTATATATATGCTTATTATGATAAGAATTTTGAAAAAAAGAATATTTCATCAGTTTTGCAAAGTCTTTTATTAAACAAGTTTCCGTCGTATGAACAAATTTAATTGATTGCGCCAAACAGCGCGGGACATCGTGAAGTTTTCCAATATATTTGCAACACGAAACTTCTCAGATAACATTTTTCGGCAAAAAAAAAAAATAAAATAAAAGGAAAACTCGATCGATCGACGCCCGCCAACTTTTCCTATCAAAGTCTATCGTTTTCGAGTGTTCGCCGATTTTTATTCGAGTGCCGAAGCGCCGGTTTCGACAATGCATCATTTTTACCGGAATTTTAGTGCACTGTGTTGTTGTTTTCGGTTGAAAAAAAAATCGATTTTCGGAACGTTTACCGTGAAAATTTATACACACATACACACACACACACACACACGTACGCGCGCGCGGAAAACACGTGTGAAAATTTTTGAGTGAACGAATGTCACGTTCGCCACTTTGACAATTTGTTGGTTGGATAATCTCGAAATGGCAGAATTGATGTTTTTCGATGACGATGCGAATTTATATGCTTACTTTGTTTAGGAAAAGCGCTGACAAAAGTTTAGATATGTTTTACATTAGGAATGAACTTTATATAAATAGATATAATGTTAGATTTATAATATCATTTTCTTTCAGATAGATGTATTCAAGCTCAATAATCCGCGCCAAATACGTATTAAAAAAATATTATTTTTTTTTATAGAAACTATATAATTATTGAATATATATAAATAAATGTACATAATATTTAAAATTAAAAATGAAAAAAAACTAACTTGCGTACATTTATTTAGAGTCACACATATTTTTTTTTAAAGAGCCGCATGTGATTCGCGAGCCGCAGTTTCGATATCCCTGGTATATATTATTATTATTATTATTAATTATTAAGTTTTTAGAATTGTTTCGGCGATCTGAAATATTTATATATATAAGAAAATTTAATTATTGAACTGATATATATTATTTAAAGTTTTATTATATACTTTCAAAATAATATCACATGTTATTTTATATATAATATAAAATTTAACTGTAATTCAGAAAATAGAAATATTTTACAAGCTTTCAGTTTAGTATGTTTCATCACGTTTTTCTACGGTTGATAATTAAGAAACTCTTTTTTTATGACACGAAAGTTAAATACACAAAGTTTAACTATATATATATTATATATATTTTTTTAATGAAAGAGTATTCTCAAATTATTTCAGTACTACTACAAAACGTGGTCACCGGCTCCACATAGTTAAAAATAATGTTGTTCTAGAATTTTATTCGTTAACGAACCATTTCCATGTGTGTCATTTATTTTTTTTACGAGAACCAAAGTGATGAGAATCATAAAAAAAACATATTCAGAAAATATTTTTCATCAGTCGAAAGTAAAATTCTATCCATAAAGACGTCTTCTACATCTCGTAGATATTTTTACGATATATTTTAGACGAAACAATATTTTGAACGAAATATATAAGTTTTATATATATATATATATATTTATATATATATATATATATATATATATATATAAATATATATATATATATATATATATATATATATATATATATATAAATATATATATATATATATATATATATATATATATATATATTTATTTATATATGAGTCTATCATATTTAGATAAATGTTAGTTTCATGGATCGACGACTGCAATATGAATTTATTACATATAGGTTTTTATATTTTCGGTTTTGAGTCCGTTCTTGAATTCGATAACAACAAATTGGATTTTCTACGTCAATAATGTGAATGTCGCATTTCATTTTATTAAATAAAGAAAGGCTGTTAATAATATTGAATTTTCTCTCTTTGGTGAAATTTTAGATAAAGTTCGATGCTACAGAATGAATATTTATATAACACCGTGATCAAAAAGTAACGTGAATTTGTTTATATAATGTAAATTCTTTATTTATTCTTCCAAATCAATTTCATTCCCTTCAAAGAAATTTCCGTCCAATAAAACGCATTTCTGCCAACCCTTTTTCCTGTCCTTGAAATAGTCGGAATAGTCTTTTTCCGATATAGTCTACAAGACTTTCCTCGATTCGGTTTTTATTTCTTCAATCGTGTCGAAACGGCATCTCTGCATTGGCTTTTTGAGTTTGCTGAATAGCCAAAAGTCGCAGGGAGCCAAATCAGGCAAATACGGCGGTTTCGGAACGATATGAGTCGAGTTTTTAGCAAAAAAGTCGCGAAGAACCAATGCAGTATGACAACCTAGGAAAAAATATAATTTAGCTGTCTTCCTAATACCCGGAAGTTTTAAATTATTATTTAATCTTACTTTTTGATCACAGTAGTCTCTGTACTTTTTCAAAAAAAAGGTAAATGACAATATATTTATAATATAGTTAAATGTATATGAAAATATCGCATATTAGAATTTACCGAAAGTCTTATAATATCTTAGGGATTTGAACTTAACAGTAAGAAAATACATTATAGTTAGAATAAACGTGAATTAAATTGGAAATTATATTCGAAAATGTATGATTTTTGTTTTTATTATATTAAGAAATATTCATTAAAATTCAAACCGTGTATATTTAGTAACGATGAACTTTATATAAAGGTTTCTGTATTTCGCATTCACTTTTATTACACGTATTTAATTATATTTTAAAGATATAATTTATGTATACGATTCTCGTTAAAATATTGTATTATAGGAGGTTGAATATGATAAGATATATTTTTTTTTAATTTCATTTAATATCGACAAAAATCGTTAGTATATTTGATAATATTTTTGTTGAATAAAATCATATTAATAATAGAATTTTAAGTTGCTTAGATTAAAAATCAATTTACACTGTATTAATATTCTAATCAAAAAGGAAGGTAAAATTGTAATATAAAACTTCTAGGCATTAGGAAGGCAGGTAAACTGATTTTTTTTTCTAGCTTGATTGGATTGTTTATAATATTTGCTAAAAGTTTGTTTGTCAAAAGTTTTAATTATCTCCTTGTTTCTTGTGTTTTTATAACTCTTGGTTTCTTCATCACGATAATGTACCAAGTCAGACTGCATTGGTTTTTGGCGACTTTTTTGCCAAAAACTCGATTCATATCGTTCCGCAACTACCATATTCGCCTGATTTGGTTCCGTGCGACTTTCTGGTTATTCGGAAAACTTAAAAGGGCGATGCAAGAACGTCGTTTTGACTCGATTGAGAAGATAAAAACCGAATCCAAAAAGGTCTCGAAGGCTATATCGGAAAAATATTATTATGACTGTTTCGAGGACTGGAAAAAGCGTTGGCAAAAGTGCATTTTATCGGACGGGGATTACTTTGAAGGGAATGAAATTGATTTGGAAGAATAAATAAAGAATTTATATTTTATAAACAAAATTCATCTTATTTTTTGATCACAGTGTTATATCGGTCATTGACATAAATTTATGTTTCATTAAAAGTCGATTTATACCTCATTAATAATTGATAGTAGAATAAAATCGTCGTATTTCGACTAAACGACAATATGATAATAAACGTAATAAAATCGAAAAATGTACATTGTGATACGTTTTGAAACGGCGAAAATTCCGCCACTGCATGAATTAAGATCACATTAAGCGGCGGCTCATGAATATAAATATGCGTTTGTCAGACGAAATTTCTGAAGTTTCCTCGCGTATAAACGGCGTCTATTAAAATGCCTTCATAAAAGCGAAGGGCTTTTAAAGCTCGACTATATAATAAAAAAAAGGGCCATCCGTGAAAAACAAAGCTTTTTTTGCGCGAAAATACTCGCGCATATAAATGTATATATATATATATATATATATATATATATATATATATATATATATATATATATATATATACATAAAATAAAAACATCGACAATTCTGTACTTTTTCTTTTTTTCCTCGAAAAGATCTGATGTCTAGAAAATTCTCCATTTTTTTTTCTGTCGTCGCCATTTTCGGAACAAACAAATGAATTTAACGAGACGAAAAGAAGACGAAAAAAAGCTCTAAAAGTGTAATCGAGACGACGAAAAGCTCCACGATGAAAGTTTAACGGTCAATCTCTGCCCTTTGCCGTAATTGTATTCGCGTAAAATATTCATTATTTTTCTTTTCGAGATTACAAAAAAAAGTAAAAAAAAATACAGGGTCGTTACGAAGTGTTAGCGCATGTTGTTTTATATAAGAAAATTGCGATCAGAACGAAAATTATATTTTTTTATTGTTGATATTATGAAAATTTTTATATTCAGTTATAATCAATATATAAAATAATTTAATTTAATGAAAAGATCAATAGGAAGACGACAAAACTCATGATTTAAAGATCTTCGACAATCTTCTTGAGAAGACGTCATGAAGAAGAAGTGTATGTAATAATTATTATATAAATCATATGGAAATAATATAAAGATGTATTTTTTAAGAGTACGAAAATATTATTTAAATGTTAAACATGTTAAAAAAATATAAATGATTTTTTGTTTTTGAAAAATGATGAGCATCAAGATTTTGTGGACATGAATATTTATGAAATATGTTGATCCTATTTTTGATTTTCGGTCATATATACAAAGAACATAAGAAAATATCATTATATAATTATTATGTAAAATGTGTATATATTATAATATGCATTTTTTTCATAGTGAAAATGATGAAATATGCACGAAATATTCTATATTCCTAAGGATCGGACGTATATTAGCCTAAAATAACATTATTACAACACATTACCCCCGACAATCGGGTAGGTATTAGTGGACCCCAAACGGACCCTTGGTGATACATGGGGTCGGTTATCGGCACATCCCCTGACGGATGAGCTTGCAGGGTTGTACCGCTTAAAGTGTAACCAGTGCAGTTGATTTGTGGGCTAGTAGTTCACTAGTAGACCTAGCAAATGGCTTATTAACCGGAAACTTGCCTCAAAGTACAACCCGCTCAGTTTCCGGACCGGAAATGACTTTACGACGTACGAAGAAATTTTTCTTGTCGTCAATGAAATGAACGTAATTATCTATACAACGATTTATTTTAATTTTATATTTCTTTTTTATCATCCGAATCCGTTGAAATATACAACATGCTGCTTGTATGAAACGAGACATTTATCAGGTCACTATAGGTGTTTACAAATTATATAGTTTAATTTGTAATATTAGAAACACTTGATGATGCAAAAAGATGAATATTGATATGAGATAATTTGAGATTTAAACGAGGAAATTGAGAAGTATGTTTGATCAATTTATACTTTTATTGTGATTGTGTGCAAAAAACTGCAATATATCCACCGAGGCATGAAAAGATGCACAATTGGTAAAATCGAAAGGAACAGAATGAGATTTAGAAAATTGAGAGAAATAAGGATGCGATTGAAATAGTTGAGAAGTTGAAATAGCAACGAGCTGGACATTTAGCCAGAAGAAATGATGGAAGATATATTTAAGTGATATTTACATGAGGGTAGAAGACAAAGGATATTTGTGGTATTAATTGGATGAGGTGGGTACAATGGTAGATATTTGGTGAGGTTTTCGTTCAGCAGCGTACGATTTAGGCTGTGAATGTTGATATATATATGTATATATATATATTTTTTTTTTTTTTTTGTACCGGATTTTAAATTAAATTTCCATCGAATGGTGAGCCTACCCCGTTGCGGCCCCAGAGGCATTTCATTTTTTATGAGCCAATTACCCCGCGCACCGGCTGCCAGGTGAGTTTTAATCTACAGCCGTTTGTTCCGACCCCTTGTCCCGCTAAGCTCATTTTAATATCACCTTCGGGGGTGGGCCATCGTTAAGGGTTGGTTATCCGTAAGAGACTAACCTTCGTTTCGGCTCTATCGCCGGGGAAAACTTCACCTCTTTTTTCTTTTCTTTTTCTTTTTTTTTTCGTTCTCTTGGAATTGGATCGGCCTTGAATAACGTTTACCGCCTCAGAATGGACGGTTTTACCGGCTACCGTCATGATTAGAATTTGCATTTCATGATTCCAATTCGCATGCATATTATTCATATATATATATATATATATATATATATATATATATTTATATATATATATATATATATATATATATATATATATATATATTAATATATATATATATATATATATATATATATATAAATATATATATATATATATATATATATATATATATATATATATATATATATATTTATATGACATTTTGATTTTAAATACATATTTATTAAATACTATTTAAAAGTAAAATGGTAAAATGAAATGATGAAAAACATTAAAATACAAGATATACAATATCGATCATTCTACGTACATTTCATTTGATTTACGATAACAACGAACAACTCATACGATTTTATTTTTATTTAAAAAATCGGATAGGTACAAAATCGAAATTGAAAGCGAAAAATGAACCTCGACAAACGAATTGTTGGGAAAAAATAAAAATTAAAAAAAAATTGCAATACGTTCCTTACAAATCATATCAGAGTTAAGGTATCATATCAAAAAAAAAAATACGTCCGCAAATAAACATCAAGGAGGGCGAATTCAAAAGATCGTTTCATTTATATATATATATATATATATATATATATATATATATATATATATATATATATATATATACATATTATATAAAAGTTGGGGAGGGTGTTCACAAAAAAAGACCCCAGGTTCCTCATTCAAAAGATTAAGTGCGATCTGTCATCTTTTGCTTTTGTGCACTTCGTGTTTTGAGAGCATTTCGTCCGAGTGCCTCGGGATATTTTTCAATTTTTTTTTCACGAGATTCTATTTTACTTTTAGATTTATTATATTACACGCGAGGTAACGGTGATATAAAATTTGCTTTTTTTCTACAAAATATAACACCTGTATATAGTTATATTATAATATATTAAAAATATCGGATAAACGTTATAAAGAATAGTTTCAGTTTTGTTTCGAAGTTCTAACAAATTTACATTTATTCTGAATTTAATCTATTTAAAAAAATAATTTAACTTTATATAACACTATGATCAAAAAGTAAGGTAAATTTGTTTATAAAATGTAAATTCTTTATTTATTCTTCCAAATGAATTTCTATAAAACGCTTTTTTAGTCTTCGAAACAGTCGGAATAGTTTTTTTCCGGTATAGCCTTCAAAACCTTCTTCGATTCGGTTTTTATTTCCTCAATCGTGTTAAAATGTCGTCCCTGCATTGGCCTTTTGAGTATGCTGAATAAGTAGAAGTCGCACGGAGCCAAATCAGGCAAATACGGTGGTTGCGAAACGATATGAGTAGAGCTTTTAGCAAAAAAGTCATGGTGCATTATCGCGATAAAGGAATTAAGAATTGTAAAAATACATGAAACTCGGAGATAATTAAACCTTTTGACAAATAGACGCTTGGCAAATATTATAGACAGTCCTACCAACCTAGAAAAAAATACAATTTATCTGCCTTCCTAATGCCATATATAAAATATATAAAAAAATATTCTATATATATGAATATCGAATAAATTTTGTATAAAACGTCACAATTAAAAGCGAAGAAAGCTGACGTCGGATTAAGTTAAGCATTGCGTTTACGCCCAGTTTCAAATTAATTTGGCATCGTAGAAAATTATCTTCCGTTTCCGTTTACCTGGTTTTTACCGTTTTTTGCGGAAAGTCGGCAGAGAAAGTGCCGCGGAAAAAGCTCGAAATTGCGAAGCTTTCTCGCATTGCGTTCGACCCCCGGCGGTTCGGTTCGCCCAGCCTTCGCTGATATTGCTCGGAAAACTCTGTCAGGTTTTCCCGGATGAACGTTCGCATGGGGATGGAGAAAGCTTCTGCCATCCGCAAATGTAAAGTGCTGACGTCCACCGGTTCTAATCCGTCTTAAGACTCGACGTCTACCCGAAGAAGACTCTTTCATCGTCCCCCATCGTCCCCCTTGTCTCCCCCCAACAACCGGCTTTCTCATTTATTCGCGTTATTTTCGTTTTATTTTCGGTTTATTCTAATACAATCGTTAAATGTTAATATTTTTCTTTCTTGAAAGCTGAAAAAATATTATAAAATCTGAAAAATCCGATTAAAATTCAACGATTAATTACTATATATAATAAATTTTATATAATAATTTTAAATAGTTTGAATATATATATATATATATATATATATATATATATATTTATATTTATATATATATATATATATATATATATATATATTTATATTTATATATATATATATATATATATATATATATATATATATTTATATATTTATATATATATATATATATATATATATATATATATATATATATGTAAGCTATGGAAATATAAAAAATATTTCTTTTAATTATACATTCAATTTTAATATTGGAAATTTTATAGGTGAAAAAAAAATGGAATTTAATTCCGTTTTATTTCCACTTCTTGGAAAAATTTTACATTAAGCGTATTTATAGTGTTGTACATTTTGATACACCTGCTGCAAAATGGCGCCTAAGGTGAATTTTAAATGAAAATTCGCCATCGTAACATTTAATGCGGTTGCAAAAGGACGAAAGTCACTTACTTATTTTTAAATTTTTGGCAATTTTAGTATTTTCGCCATTTTTATATTGTTCATATTTAGCATAGAACATTATTAACTCACGTACATTCAGAACATTATAAAGAATATTTAAATTATAAATTCACAGTTAATTAAAAAAATGTTTATTTTTGTGTTTTGACAAAAAAAATTACTATAATAATTTAATTTAAATTGCATATATAAGTTATTAAAAAAATTAAAAGGATAATATTTTACGATATTTCAAAGAATAATGTCGATAAACGAAGATATATTAGAACCGATGAATAGTGTAAAAAGTATTCACAGTACACGTCGAAAAAATATATGGCCGAGTTTATATTTTTTTTTCAAGTGTTCGGCCAGATTTTCGACTTTTTATCTGCTCAAAGAGCTTTCATACGACCTTAACTTCGTGAAATATTTTCCCATGGGTCAATTAATTTCGGCTTATCGGCTCTAATTTGGATAAGGCTCTTTCGAAAAGCGGCTGCTAGGACGTTCGTTAAAAAGCGAGTTAAAAATTTTTGCGAAGATTATTATATGACGAGCTTTTGCTATTTATTAAATATTGATTTTATTATTAAATATTTTTTTTAAATTGAATTGATATACTAATTTTATATATTTTAAATAAGTATTTCGTAGAATATTATTATTTTTATATAAATATTTTCGTCGAATAGACCTACTTAGTGATATCGATAAATATGTATAAATGTTTTATACATAGAATGGGGGAATAGATTTTATCTAAAATTTGTGCGACAAAATTGGTAAGTAAGTAAAAAAAACAAAAAAAAAATAAGGGAGAGAATGAAAAGCAAAGGAAGATAAGACAAAAACTTAACCGTTCAGCAAATGAAATAGGTAACGTCCAGTTCTCAGAGAATTTATATTGTCTCCAAAGCAGCCTCTGGAGACTGAAACGCGGTTGTTTGTTACCGACGAAGCCTAGGGGGATGAGGCCGCACCCCTGAGACGATAAGGGCGGTTTCGACGAGGGTTCGGGACTCGAAGACGCGACGAAAGAAAAAGAAAAACGGGGAAAGGGGGATGTTAAATATCGTTCTACAGCCACTCGAAAGTCAATCACAATTTGTTGTCTTGAGGGCACTCGTCCGAGGAGGACATTCATCACGTTGTTAAAATGTGTTGTCCGTCTTAGAACCAGCCCCTTAACACATTTATATATGAACACAAACACACACACACACACACACACACACACACACATATATATATATATATATATATATAATTGTCATGTTGCATTAGTGGCAATTATGTCGTAAAAGTGATATAATTAATTGTCACTAATTGGTCAATTATTTTGTAAATCTGTTAATTGATTTTTACATTGTCATCAAGGGTGAGCAAGTATGCAAAGTTTCAGCTTAATCGGACATCGGAAAATGCTCGATAACTGGATTACAAAATTCCACCCAGACAAACAGACGAGTGAAACTTATATAAAAGTGTGTAAAAACAACATAAAAATACTATTATACATATATATATGTAATACCGATATATTGACAATAAATTGTTAAATAAGAATTATATAACGTTATTGTGAAAATAGTGAACGTTGTCGAATAGATGAATATATCTCAATCGTACGTTATATAGACGGTAATCGTCTTAGAGAATTTATAATTTCAATACGATATTATGTTTGTAGTATCTGTAGCTGTATATAACAAGCATCTACAATGTGTTTCAATTGAAATTTTCCGTTTAAAGTTAAAGTTTAACCGTAGAGACCGCATCTTCACGCGAACGATGCAACATTTTGGAAGCATTCTGAAGATGTACCGCACATAAATTATTCGCTCGATCTGCAGCGAGTTTTCCACGGCAATTTTCCGCCACAAATTTCAGTTTTATTTTTCTCGCGACCGTTTTCCTAGAAGTTGTTATTATTATTATTATTATTTAAATGTTGCGACTTCTTTATAATATTATTTATTCAATTTATTACATAAAATTTTATTTATATGATAATTTAAGCCATATTATAGATTCGATTTGTTAATAATACACACACTTTTAATTAATATAAAATAAATGTTTATGTATTTTTGATGTTATATATTTCGAATAATATAAAATTATTTTTTTACCCTTCACAAACCGAGCGATGAACTTGCAATGTTCATTTTGTATGGTCGGTCAGGTTCATTAATTATTCATACAATTAATTCGGTACACGTATCGAGAGGGTTAAGTCGTTATATATGATCACAATATGTGTGTGTGTATGCATCATGTACAAGTGTAAATGTATTACAATATGTTGTAGTTCTTATATTATTTTATTGTGAATGAAATTGAAATATATTGTATAGATTTTTTTTATTCTTATTCTAACGTTCTATTTTTATTCTAACAATTGTGCAAAAATATTTTCGACGTTTTATTCGGTCGGATGTTGCAGCGAAAAGGTTAGTTTTGGATTATGAACACGCATCTTTTTGCCCCTCCCCCTCCCCGTCGTGTCGACGTGAGAAGGAAATTAACGATCTGTTCGCATTTTCCTACCCTTCGTTCGTGAATTTTCCCCCTTTTCGACTTTTCTTTTGCGGTGTATGCGCACATTACATATATATATATATATATATATATATATATATATATATATATATATATATATATATATATAAGGGGTGGCCAATTTACTTGTCGTAACGATTGACTATTCTTTCGTTTCGTATGACGATTGTTCGCATTTTAAATACACCTGGGAAATTTGGGGAAACGGTGTGTAAAATATATGGTTTGTGATCAAATACATTTTATTTAATTTTAATTTTGATATAATTTTTTAATCAACATTTTTGTGATATGTACACTATTATAGTAGCCATTACCTGTTTTGTATTTAGATCATGGATCAATTGTGCACTAATTTTATTCTACAGGATAACACGAGTCATCAGAGATGTCATACAGTGTGAACCAAAGAAGCTATTGCTATTATTAAAGGAAGACCCAAATGAGTCCATTCTGCATAGTGTTCGATAATTGTAATTGTGTCCATTCAATTTATGAAACATTTGGATTTGCAGGTTTACAAAATTCGACTTGTACAAAAATTGATGCCACATAACCATTGGACAATATATAATATGTTCAAAACAAAGTTGTTGATGAAAATAGACCTGTGATTTGGTCTTTTAGATCGTGCTACAGCTGGTCTATTTTTCTGGGACTATGTGACGTCCTTGAGCTATGTTTATAAGTCACAAATGATACTTTGGAAGACAATATTTATATATATATATATATATATATATATTAAAAAAACATTCTATAGAAACAATAATTTCTAACGTGAAACGTTTATCTTATAAAACATACGCGTTATTATTTCAAAGAAACCGACACGTATTATTCGACGGTATGTATAGGGTGGAAAATCGATGAGGGTGAGACTTATACCTGTCGCCGTAATCGCAACGTTCGACCCCTAGCAAAGCCTTCAGCAGGTGGATGCACTAAAAGCTTTACTCTGGCACAGCGTAGAGAATTCTCCCCCCTATGTTGAGGGGGATGCTTCGTCTTGGAAACGATCGTTTTGAGAAACGAGTCCCACGGGCCGATTTAAAACCCGGGTACACCTCGTACGTTCCGTTTCCGTTTCCGTTTTCATGGGGTAGTAGAGGCGTTATTTAAACTCGCTTTTGTTTATGGACATTCGACAATGCAATGTCGTCGAGTTATTATTGTGTCTGCTCGTTTAAAT
Source organism: Leptonema lineaticorne (assembly GCA_024500535.1). Classification (NCBI taxonomy): domain Eukaryota; kingdom Metazoa; phylum Arthropoda; class Insecta; order Trichoptera; family Hydropsychidae; genus Leptonema; species Leptonema lineaticorne. The sequence continues at coordinate 11,561,922 of JANIJI010000065.1, forward strand.
CTCAAATTTTAGTTTAAAATTATTCACATTTTCATTATTCCAAAAATCAATCTTAATATATATATATATATATGTATTATAATATTATGATATGGAATTTAAATTTATGACCACGCATTACCTAAAAATATGACCGTCCATTTTGAGAAAAACGACATAATTCATATGCACTTTATGACCTGGAACATTATGGTAAATAAATCAAAATTAATCATATTTCATTTTAAATAATATTTTCGTATGATACGCAAATATTATGAGTGCTGCGATGGCACAGTTGTTAGTTTTCGAAATGGATTTTCGGATTTTATGTATAATAATATATAGGAATTAGATTTTTTTCTATATTCGATTTGAAATAAAATTATTATTAATATGATTTGCAATTTAAATAAATTGATTTATTTATAAAGATTTATATGACAAGATAAAGGGTAAAATTCAAAAGATTATAAACGTCGTTATCATTAAAATATATCAAAATTAAAGATGAATACATTTAATAAAATTATTAATATAAGACTTTTAAATGGATAAAAGTAACTTGTTTTTTTTATATTTTTTACTGAATAAAAAAGTTAGAAATATTTTATATTTTGAATATATTGTTTATCTTTGGTTTTACTATCATTCAACTTAAATTCTAATGTTGGTTTAAAATGTTGATTTAATAAGAATTAATTTCACCCCCTTCAAAATAATCCCCGACCAATAAAACGCACTTTTGCTAACGTTTTTTCCAGTCTTCAAAACAGTTGGAATAGTCTTTTATCCGGTATAGCTTTCAAGACTTTCTTCAATTCGGTTTTTATTTCCTCAATCGTATCAAAACGGCGTTCCCGCATTGGCCTTTTGAGTTTACTGAATAACCAGAAGTTGCACGGAGCTAAATCAGGCGAATACGGCGGTTCTAGACCAATGCAGTATGACATGGTGTATTAACATGATAAAGGAACCAAGAGTTGTAAAAACACGTATAACTGGGAAATAATTAAATCTTTTGACAAACAGACGCTTGATAAATATTATAGACAGTCCTAACAATCTAGAAAAAAATATTACAATTTACCTGCCTCCCTAATGTCCGGTAATTTTAAATGACGATTTCACCTTCCTTTTTGATCACAGTAGTATTTTAGGTGTTCAGGTGATTATCCAGGATTTAATTTTGATTTTTAAAGTAATTACGCATATCACGATCGACGCCAGAGTGTCTCAACTCGCACCCAAGAAATATCAAAGTTCCACTTACACTTATGAATATTTAAAAGGGGGGGGGGAGGTTTCCCGTGAACTCCGAGGTCCTTCCGCTTACCTCATTCCACTTTTCGAATATTCTCAAACCATTGTCAGTTTAACCCCTTAGCCGCCCGTTGCCAGTCTTGGACTAATTAAGTTATTGGCTTAAATTGGTTCCGCCGCTAACCGAGCGACGGGTTAAAACTTGAACCATTCGGATTTAACAAGCCGCGCGAGTTTGATCTAATTAACCGCTCTTCTTGGCCTAATTGGATGCCACTGTGACGGATAATCGAACCGGACTCGGTTTTAAACACAACCGGAAATGCGTCCGAAACCGGAAACTGCCCGCATCACTATTGTTTCCGGTTTATATCGTTACGTTTGCGACGATTCGAAATACATACACAGAACGACATATTTTCATTTTTATATAAATAATATAATCTGATATTCGATTCAAATATGCTATAAAAAAAAAATTAATACTAAATATATTTTAATTTATCAACATAAAAATTCTTGTTTATATCCGAGAACGTCTTGTATGACAATATTTAATCTATCAAATTGAAATAAACATATAACAGATTGACGTCGTAAAAGTGATTTTTTTTATTCAGTAAAATAAGGGGGCAACGGCGATAAAAATGTCCGGTTTATTTATTCACAAATATCATATAATCGAGCGTAAAATTTTTTATCGTGTTTTTTTAATATTAAATCGCGTCAACGTAAAAAAAAAACGATATAATAAAACGAATATAATACGCAATAAAATAAATTAAATATGATCTTTATTGTTCCGTTTATTTTCGTCTAGGGTTTGAACGAATTTCGCGAACGGATTTTCTTTTCAGAATCTCTATTTTTCTACATTTTTTTTTCATAATAGGTGCGCCTTTAGAGTCGAAAAGTTCAGAAAATTGGATTAACTAAATGGATTTCCTTTTTGAAGTACGCCGACTGCATATAAAGTAGTCTTTTGAACGGTGAATGTGTGAAGAATCAAAATGTGTCCGCATTTTGAATAAATGCAATATTAAACTTTAATTGGCTGCGAGTTACGGCTTTTGAGGAAAATTATCCGAAATGAATGACGGAAAATAATCTAAAATTTAAGATTTATATTGTTTTATATATATATAATAAATTAAAAATATTTTATGAAATATATTTTACATACTACTGTGATCAAAAAGTAAGATGAAATTGTCATTTAAAACTCCCGGGCATTAGGAAAGCAGGTAAATAGAATTTTTTCTTAGGTTTCATACTGCATTTGTTTTACAACTATCGTATTCGCCTGATTTGGCTCCGTGCGACTTCTGGCTATTCGGCAAACTCAAAAGGCTAATATGCGGGGACGCCGTTTTGACACGATTGAGGTGATTGAAGTCTTGAAGGCTAAACCGGAAAAAGACTATCCCGGCTATTTTGTAGACTCGAAAAAGTGCGTTTTATCGGATGGAAATTACTTTGAAGGAGATGAAATTGATTTGGAAGAATAAATAAAGAATTTACATTTTATAAACAAATTCACCTTACTTTTTGATCACAGTGTTATATATATATATATATATATATATATATATATATATATATATATATATATATATATATATATGTTATTAACAAACCACGTTGCATAGGTGAAAATCCAGCTTGCATCCAGATTTCATAAACAGGGAGAGCACGAGCTTTGTGCATCCAATTTCTTAATTACAACCCGGAGTTTTTACATGCGATTTTATTCCGTACGACCGGATGTAATTAGGGTGAAATTCGAATACACATACGCTCTTTACGTATGGTCAAATCTACGATGTAATTAGAAATTCAGTTACTTGATTATTTTGTTTCGTACGCTTTCCTAGAAAAACGGTGACGCAAATTAAAGCGCATTTCTTTTTTTTTTAATTAACACATATTTTAATCATTTATTTATATTAAGCTTTCTTTAGTGTTATTATATTTTATGTTTTAATAATTTTAAACTGGCAGAAATATAAATTTTAACAAAAGTGATATTCTTAGTAAATGTTTATTTCATTCTTTTTTATAGAAATATATATTATTGTGATAGATATAAAAATATTATTAAAATATATTTTAATAATAAGAGAAATATTTTTTATAAAAATTGTTTTAAAATATCGATTATTTCGATTTAATAATGATATTATAGTTTATATTATTTTTTTTAATATTTTACAAATTGTGAATATATATATATATATATATATATATATATATATATATATATATAATTTATAGTAGTTTATTATTCATATCGTTTTATTTCTATATATTGAAATATGTAAGTCGAATTTTCAAATATCGAAACAATTTTCAGTAATAATATGAGACTGTAGAATGAAAATCGATAGTGCAAAAAGAAAAACAGAAATCAAATTCACAATATATTAGAACAGATATTAGGTAGAAAAAGGTTCGCTTTTGGCATGAAATTCGCCGTTTTAAAGCAGGAAACTTTCGTAACAGATGCCGTTTCAAACGGAAAAGGAGCAACTCGTCCGCTCCACTCCGCTCCGCTCCTAGTGCATATTTCTCGTATTTCCCTTCGATGAGATTTTCAACTGAAGATCGTCATGGGTGGATCGGATGCTGGAAGGGTGGGCCAGAGGTTGGTCTGAGTCGTATTTTATGCTCGGGCAAAATTGAATTAGCCACGGGTGAATACGTACCGAATCGCGGAAGAGAATATACCGGGGAAAAGTGCAACCGATTTTCTCGTGCATAAATAAATAGACGCGGAAAAGCGCCGTCGACGTGTTTCGCTTTTCCGGAAATAAAATTATATTGTGCCTTGAGATTAATATCCGCTGGAAGTGTATTTAGTATATATATATATATATATATATATATATATATATATATATATATATATATATATATATATATATATATATATATATATATGGTATATATATATATATATAATAGAATTTTTATGTTATAAAAATGATAATTATAATACTATTTAAATAATATGCATAGTTCAGGTGTCGACAACCGTTTGAGTTAGAACAGTCAAAAGTTATAATTTACAAAATTTCAAAGTTTTTAAAAAGTCACAAAAATTTTTCTTGTCAACAACAAATAGTGCTTGCATAAATAAAGCTTTTTGACAAAAAAAAACTAATCTATATAGTGTTTTTTTACAACAAATTAGATAATATATATTATTTGATAATCACTTATTATTTAAGTAGAAAATTAAAACAATTAATCATTTACATACAACATTAACTTGTACTTCAATGACAAACAAATTCAATGGATGAGATGACTTTACATGATTGTTGAAGTAGAAAAATGGAGCTAAAGAGCCGCAGCTTCATATCCGAAGAGCCGCATGTGGCTCGCGAGACGCACGATGCCAACTCCGAATTGAATTTTTTAATATATTAAATATATAGTTTCAAGTTTTCATTACTAAAATATCAATATTTTTTTATCGTAAAATAATATATATATATATATATATATATATATATATATATATATATATATATATATATACATATATTGTATATACAATATACTATTAATGTTCATGAAAATTGATAAATAAACGAGTTTTGTGAGGTTTTTTTTATTAATAAATAAAATTTACATTTCAATATTTAAAATTTAAAAATATGAAGGTTGAAAAAAAAAGCTTAATCATTCGTAAAATAAAAAGAAACGAAAAAAAAATGTAAAAAAAATATATATATACAAATCGACTAATCGAGATCAGAACGTGTACTGATTAAACGATACAAATTTCATACGATGCCCTCGCAACGAAAATTCTCAATTCGTGAAAATTGGCTCCCGGGAAAATTTCGTTCGGCAAAATTCGAAAATGAAAATTTCACCGGAGCAAAGAGAGCGAGAATTCGCGTTAATTAAAAAATATCCGATATTTGTTCGAAAGTAATTTGAAAATGCTTACATAAACTCACACCATTTTAACGCATATATAAGAATGCAAGGATGAGTAGGGCCGATAGAAAATTACTCGACTCCATTTTATATATTTTCGTTTTAAATTATTGAAATTATCAATTCGAATATTTTAAATCTTAACAATGTAAATATTAATATTTTAATTCGGAAAAGTTGTAAAGTTTGACTTGTAATATTGTTGTGATAATTGTAAATTCGACATTTAATTTCGACTCCAATATCAACTCCAGACCCTCAACCCTGTTCGTAAATAAAACAGGCACCGAAATAGAAACTTTGCACCCGTTTCAATCGCTTCTTTTACTTCCTCGTGCGTTCTTATTCTTTGTTTTTTTTTTATTTAGAAAGCTCCGTTTGCCCCCGTTTGCCGTAGCTTTTCATTCGCCGAAAAGTTGTTAGCGAGTCGGAAAATGGTGCACTTAAGGCTTTATCGCTTTAATATTTCGCACGAGATACAACGGACGATGAAATCTTGATACTTTTCCCGTAGTGCTCGACTTTCCACTTCGGGAAATCGTATCGATATTATGGTGCGCGGCGCACTCGGAAAACTTTCGCTTGAAATTTTCATCTGTTAAATTAGTGTTCGCGCGCCGCCGCTTTTCCGACGCCTCTCTAAGGCATTTTCGCAATGGTTTTGTTTATCAAAATTTACTACAAAAACGGCGTTTATAAAATTGAAAACGTTACACGATTTTCTACGGCTTTATTATTTGGGAGGATTTTCTATTATAAAAAAAACACACACACACAAATATATATATATATATATAACGTTTTTTAGGCAAAAAAATGCATTTTTATTTAAAAAATATTTTTTTTAATATATTAGAGAAAACGTAGTGATACGACCGACGCCCGCTATTGGTTGAAAAGGGGAAGCGTAGTAATACGCTTTGCGTCGTTTAATGGTGAACAGTGGTAACGTAGTAATACGATTGAATTTTATATAAAATTATGATGTTCATCTATTGAATAAATATTTGGTCTATATGAAAAAAATTTCTACATCTTATTTTCCATTCTCAATTTATTCGATTTTTAATATTGACACTGTGGTTTGCGAAATGTTTGCAAAATTACCCCTTTTTACATAGTAAACATTTTTACGTTTTTATCTATACAGAGTTGTTCAGAATATAAATACTAATTTCATATTATAAAATATTATAATTTAATATAGATTTTGCATTTAAACAAGACATTTAAAATATTTTAAAATGATAAAAATATATCGAATATATTAGTTGGATGTAGAGCTTATGACTCGTTTCATTAAATTATGAAATTCTAGAAATAAGCTTGGTACTTACACACACACGCAAATATATATATATATATATATATATATATATATATATATAATATAAAAGAAACAACATTTGGGGAGAATGGGCCGTAGCGAAGAATCGAACCGTGAATTATCGCCGCGATTGTCCTCTTAGATTGCGCCACTCCAAATCGAAATATTCCAGGGTCAAAAGTTGCCGGTATCAGATGGTGTTCCCTAAATACTCCGTTGTGTAGTTTATACGGTACATAAAAGGTCTAGATGCCGATGGGCGGTGGGCGTTTCACTAGACCGTACAAAAGCGGCATTTCGGAGTACGGCGAACGATTAAGGAACGAGTTCATAATTCGGAGCAAGTGCCCATTTGGACCATGATCGCCTTAATGGCTGAACAAGTGGAACAAAAGACTGCGTACCCCTTAATCTCTATTCCGTCCGCTGTGTACGTCGATCAATATTTGATCAGACACAAGCTCGAATACCGTCGAGGTGGGCGGAAAAGGCGATTTCACGTAAAAGAAGCCATTCTATTCTAGTAAAATGCAACTCGTGCATGGACGTTGAACCTTTTGAATCTTTGTAACGTATACTGAAGATATAGCGTGTGAAATTTAATTTCAGATATCGTTTTGTTAATCTTTGAATTTTAAATGAAATGTCCCGTTTTCAACAATATATAACCATTTTATTCGACAGTGTGATTGTCGATTAATTTACTAACAATAATTTATATGTACAATTTTAATGTAAGATCTGCTTTACATTATTTAGAACACGATAAATCATATATATATATATATATATATATATAAATATATATATATATATATATATATATATATATATATATATATATATATAAATGGAGTATAAATACGGTGACCATTATTTTTGTAACAAAAAAAAAAGCAGGACGAGATTAACGCGAGATCGGTTATCACAAAATAATGTAATAAAATGTAAATGTTAACTCATGTAAATATAAAAATATTCAGTGTTTTAAAATTACAACAAATTAAATTTGATTATAATTTAAATTTCAATGAAAAACAGTACATTTGATAAAAAAAACGGGACATTTATGCTTAAAAAAAATCAATACTGTCCTGCCAAAAACAGTACGAATGGTCACCGTGAGTGTATATATATATATATATATATATATATATATATCAACATTATAAAACTCAACTGTAGAATCTATATATTAATTTAGAATTCAATATTTTATCTAATATATCTTTCGATAAACATCAAAGTTAGACGCTCGTACGCGAAAAGGTTGAATATTTCTGCACGTGAGGTTTCGTGCAATATTTTCGTGATAAAAATAAACGTAAATGGAACGTGGTCAGTACTATTCTATTCTATTCTATTAGAGAATTTTCGTATTGTTCGTAGAGAATTATTGAATCGTAAGTCTAGTACGTGTTATTCGACGTTCTTCTTATGGTTTATTATTAATGCTGAAATATGATACGAAAAAGTTGAGTTCTTGATACGATTTTGAAATATATATATATATATATATATATATATATATATATATATATTAAAAATTGTAATTTAAAACTCCCAGGCATTAGGCAAGCAGGCAAATTGTTATTTTTTTCCAAGGTTGGTAGGATTGTCTATAATATTTACCAAGTATCTGTTTGTCAAAAGGTTTAATTATCTCTGAGTTGTATGTGTTTTTATAACTCTTGGTTCCTTCATCACGATAATGCATCATGTCATACTGCATTTTTGCCAAAAACTCTATTCATATCATTCCGCAACCACTGTATTCATCCGATTTGGCTCCGTGCGACTTCTGGTTATTAAGAAAACTCAAAAGATCAATGCGAGGACGCCGTTTTGATACGATTGACGTGATAAAAACCGAATTGAAGAGGGTCTTGAAGGTATATCGGAAAAAGACTATTTCGACTGTTTTGCGGACTAAAAAAGCGTTAGCAAAAGTGGGTTTTATCAGACGAGGATTACTTTGAAGGGGATGGAATTAATTTGGAAGAATAAATAAAGAACTTAAATTTTATAAACAAATTAACCTTACTTTTTTGATCAGAGTGTTATATTGATTGTGAATTATCGAGGTTGCAATAGTAGGTATACAAACGAATTTTGATTTTTCTATATTGAAATATAAATTTTAATGTATTTTATATATTTATAATACATTCATATTTGTATGAATATTAATCAATAATTCAGAATATTAAATTGAAATCAAATTTAATATGCTGAATTCATAATTAACTCGTATATACGAAGGCCATATATAATTTTTTATTTTCATATAAATGAAAATTACTGTAATTAAAACTATATGCGCATTTTATATTTCGGTAGTGTGATGTTAATTGGACATTAAAATCAGATAAAATTCACGAATATATATATACATATATATATATATATATATATATATATATATATATATACGATGTTTTAATTACATAAGCTGCGTATTAATTTCCATATAGTATGATTTAATTTTAAAAATGACATTTTTTCCTATATACATATATATATATAAATTTTATAATAATTATTTTAATCAAAATGTTTTAAATGTTAAACTAGTGATTGTTTTGATTATTTATGTATTCTGTAAAAATATATGTATTTTATGTAAATATATATCAAACCCGCAGAAACCTTATGAAGAATAGATTTCAAAAATTATACAATATATATATATATATATATATATATATATATATATATATATATATAATGTTAATATAGGTTATAAATAAATATACAATATATAAAGAGACGGTGTTTTGTGGAAGTGTTAGGGATTCTATTGTGCTTCAAGATACTGGGATGAGTCACAGTACATTGTCTAAGGGTTGCGCGTGCGAATATACAACAAAGCATTTCATACTAACCATACAATATACAATTTAAATCCTTCACGGGGGTGAAAAGCAAAGATCGTGATATATATATATATATATATATATATATATATATATATAATTTTTTCAATATTCAAAGTGGAAATTAATTATATAGTAAAAACTATATAATTAATTTATAGTAATTGGAAAATTATTTTGTAAGTCTGTTAATTAATTCTTACATTGTCATCAAAAATGAGAAAATATGCAAAGTTTCAGCTCAATCGAACATCGGAAAGTGGCCGAAAAATAGATTACAAAATTCCATCCAGACAAACAACCGATTGAAACTTGTATACATATAAAAGAGTGTAAAAAGCATTATACGAATCAAATAATTAAAAATATAATTGTTTCTTTATTGTGAGTATTAATTTGATTATTATAAAAAATATTTTATGCAAAAATCAATGCGACGTATATAAAAGTTAATATAGCGACCGTAGTAAATAAAGTACACGTTGTGAAAATATTTATATAGTATTCAAAGCTTATTTTGTAATACAATTAAATTAAAATATAGAAGAGATATTAACAATTACTTAAATTTAAACAAGACATACATCATTCGAATTATTGTCGTAGATCACGAATAAAAATCCATTATATATTATATTCACATTAATGATATTGTATTGCATATTATTTATTTAAATTATATTATAAACGATTTCATAGAGAATTTACTACGTTATTATTTTTGAAACGTGGCCGTATAATAAAATCAGTTTGGCATCGAAGTCATGTTAAAAGCTACAAGTTAAGTGATTCGACCGGGGGAAAACTTTTTCAAGTATCAAAAACAACCCTTCGCGATAGTTTTACACGTTTAACCGGTGTCTAGTGGAAAACTTCTAGGTGTATTACTGACCTACGATTCTTCATTAACTATACGAGTGTTGTAAACAAGAAATAAATGAAATCTAGTATTTAATCGCACCGGTAAAAAGTCTATTAAACACTAGATTTTCAAATACTATTTAATTTATATAACACTGTGATCAAAAAGTAAAGTGAATTTGTTATAAAATGTAAATTCCTCATTTATTATTCCAAATAAATTTCATCCCCTTCAAAGTAAATCCTAGTAAACGCTTTTTATTGTCTTCGAAACAGTCGAAATAGTCTTTTTTCGGTATAACTTTCAAGATTTTCTTAGATTCAATTTTTATTTCTTCAATTGTGTCAAAACGGCGTCCCTGCATTGACCTTTAGAATTTGCTGGATAGCCAAAAGGTGCACGGAGCCAAATCGGGCGAATACGGTGATTGATACGGAGTCGAGTTTTTGGCAAAAAAGTCGCGAAGAATCAATGCAGTGATGAAGGAACCAACAGTTGTAAAAACATGTGTTACTCGGATATAATTAAATCTTTTGACAAACAGATGCTTGGCAAATGTTATAGACAATCCTACCAACCTGGAAAAAAAATACAATTTACCTGCCTTCCTAATGCCCGGGTATTTTATATAACAATTTCACCTTACTTTTTGATCACAGTAGTATTTATCTTTCATCTAATAGATTAATATTTCCCAAAAATAATTAAATTTACTCTCTTTATATTTAATTTTAATCATAGTATCAATGTGTACTCCATTGTGAATTTTTGATCAAGATTATATAATGAAATATTAGTATATACTATATTCGTAATGTGATTGTAAAATATTTAAATCCATCTTTATATACGATTGTGAACACGAAATTGCATGTTTTTATTAATAAAAAAAACGAAAGATGGAGAAACACCGTCTAGACCGAGTTAATTCAAACGTCAGACGTTTGTATAATGCGGTCGCGGTCGTCGGTTTTTTTTTACGTTGCGTGTTTTCGAACGGATCCGACTCGAGTCGTATCGAGTCGAGCTTTTCGTGGAAAACGACGCTAATTTTCCTATTTTCCTACGGTCCGACATGCAAAGGTGAATTTTGCACGTTAACTTTGGCCAGTTACATTGTTGAACCGTTCACTTTGTAGTCAGTTAATTCGCTACGAGTTAAAAGCTAAAAGTTAAATCGAATGCGACCTTAGATTCTAACCAATGCTTTCCACCTGTTGAATCGCAATTGATGACTCAATTATTTGCATTTTTACTACGTTCTAATTTAAAACATGTTTATTAAAAATATATATTTTTTGATAATGAACACTTTTTTCATTATACAGAGTTTTTAAATTCGCATTAGTCATATACTATTTTTTTTTAATAATATTCTACAACCTCATCTCAGTGTTTTATATTATATTTTTTTTGATATAGTTCCGATTAAATATTCAACTCTCCATTTCATATTATACAATTTTGAACACGTCAAAAAAAATTAGTATGAAAGACTTTATATTTAGATTTAGATTATTTCAACACGGCATTTCAGATAATTTGTCATATTCACATTTTCAGTCCAACGAGTACTAATTAATTTTATCTAAAAATTATTTTTAAATTCAAGTTTTGTTCAGCTGATTTTGATTTATTACGAATTTATGTGATTCATATAACATTCGATAGTTTGATACAAATTTATTATATATATGTAGATTCAAAAAAATATTATTATTTTTTTTTGATAAAATATATTATCATCATACGACAAAATGATTGTTTAACATTGAAATTTTCCTTGAATGTTCGACATACAATTTAATAACCGTGACGTGCGCATAGAGCCTCAGGAAGTTTATCGACAAATATGTGTACACGTTACATATTATTATATTTATCGCAAATGAAAGCGACTTTTCTTCCGTTGTGCGTTTAGATGAGGGATAGTCAATGTGGAAAACGTAGGAAAATCTGAGGCTCATTGTTCCGAGTGGACGTCTCCCTTCCGGTAATACAATTTCCGGTGTCGGGTTCATTTCGCAAGGTCGCCTTTATCGTTGTAGCAAACACGACATGCAAACAACGCTATCATTTTCATGCTTCTGCCCCGAGGATATTTCTCCTCTGCAATATGGATATCTTATTTGTACACAGAGATGGCGCTCGTTTGCTACACGTATGCCGTACGACATTTCATTCCTTTATACGAAATATTGTCGTATCGTTTATTTTTCCATTTTAACGTATCCGATTTTCAATTATACGCTTTTCCAAACTGCCCGAGTATAAGATGTTTTCTGATATTAGATGCTTTTTTGAGTTATTTTTGTTCTACTCAAATTGAAAATATTTGAAATGTTTTGTAACAATTCAATACATACAGCAGAAATTACATCATTTTTTTATTACTGCTGAACTTTCAAATTAACCGGCCAATTTGCAAAGATTTCATATAGATTTATGGATCGTCAGATGCGTTTTGAAGCGGTCCTGAAAAAGTAGAATTTTCAAAAAAAAGTTATGAGCCGAAAACGTATGAAAATGATTAAAATGTGAACTTTAATATATCTTCAGATGGCTTTGACAATAAAAATCATATGATGAAAATCGTTTAGAAATCGCTGTTATTTCAGCAAAGTTATGGCGTTTTTTTGAACCGAAATCTGCGTTTTCAAAAACAAAAATGCATAAATTGGATTCATTCTTTAAAAAAAAAAAGAAAAATAAATGTATTTTAAGTAGAAAATTATTATAAAAAATAATTTTGATTTTAAAAGATCACAATATTATTTACAATTTATTCGAATCATTCATTACTGGATTAAATTATTTCATAGCTATTAAGCATTAAACGTTTTCGAAAGTATGATATATTTTCTAACTCGGGCAAACTCAATCTATTATATTACACACAACGAGATTCCCCGGAAAACTTTATCAAAGTGATATAATGTCTGTTTATATGATGTTGTTAGTTTAGTTTTTTGCTAACTGTTCCCGCGGGAATAAGGTTTATGATGTTGTGAACGCGTTTATGAGATATTGCGTTATTAGATTAAGTCAGGTTAAGTGGGTGTTTAAACTTATAAGGCAACTGTTTTCAATTAATTTATCATAATATTTTCATAATTTGATTCCACGCAATATTCAATTTGTTATTCAATGCATGATATTAGTATAAATAATATGATTTTTATTCAATTGTATAATTTATAATTTATTGTATAATATTAATTTTTTTTTATGCAGTAGAAGGGGACTGTATAAAAAAAATCTGCGACAACTAATTGGAGTTATTAGATGACGCATTATGTATTGAAATTGGCTGATGCAATATTTACATACATACGGATAGTAAAAAAAAACTGATACCAACACAATGAATCGTTTTGTGATTCATATACCGCACAAAAAAAATATACAAAATAAAAACGCATATAAAAAGACCGCACAAAAATAGCTTTGACTGTATTTTATGATATTACATAAAAGTGGGAAGGGATAAATATATATATATATATTTTTTTTCTTCGTCATAAATACATTGGTTATGAATCAAATACATAATTAAGGAGCATCACATGTGTAGTCTGCGGCGTCAAAGGGCCGAACGATGATAAATGAAGGGATTATCTCAGTAATTATAAAGATCATCCGTTTTATTTCGTCGGATAGAAATATATATTGTATATATATATATTTATATATGTTTGCCTAGAATGTAGTATGTGTGTATAATATTAGATTATTATGATTATAGTTAGTGTGAGAGATGGTAGAGAGCTTCTAGGTGGCTTCCCCTAATGAATGTCAGCACCGGCTCCCGTAGAACGACATCTCGCTTTGTGTTCATCTCTCAAGGTAATTAGGTACAACAAGTCTTTAGATATATTGTATCATGTGCATGTGAATATATATATACATATATATGATGATGATGGTGCACATAAAATTGGTTCTCTACTTTCAACGTTTACATGTATCGATCATTTTTAGAGTTTCGTTCATTTTTATTTTGCGGGTGTTCTGAACTTATAGCGATATAATTAATTGTCACATATTCAATTATTTTGTAAATCTGTTAATTGATTCTTGTATCGTCATCAAGAGTGAACAAATATGTAAAGTTTCATCTCAGTCAGATATAGGGAAATGTTCGAAAAATTAATTACAAAATTCCACCCAGACAAACATATGAGTGAAACTTATATAAAAGTATGTAAAAAAATCACCATTTTATAGAAAAATATATTGATTTAATACAACTTTTTCAGATTTTCAAATAGGAATACCTTCATTGGAAACCTTTTGGATCCCATTCAAAATCTTTGATCTAAGACAATTATCCATCAATCTACTTACTGTTTAAAAAAAATGCAATAACTATTGTCATTAATTTCGTAATAATTAATACATTGAATATATTGAAAACTATGATTTCTACTTAGATATGGCATTATCAAATTTCGACTTTCGAACACTCAACATTCGTTCACATTCTTCTAGATTATACCATCATTTTAAGATACTAGACAAAACGCGTGGGTACAACTCCGATGCGTATAAAATGTACGTGCGTGAATTTGTGCGCTCGTCCGTCGGTTTGTGTCTATTTGTGTGTGTGTGTGTGTGTAATCTCATATTATATAAGTGCTTCTTTACGAGACGGCCTTGTCCGAATTCATTACGGGCATAATTAATTTTCTTTTGTACACTTCTCTCAACTATATTTCCTCTTATCTTCTTTGTTGATTGTATTGGACGCGTCCGTATATAATTTATTATCAATAATCTTTATTATACGCTTAAAGACTAATGTGCGCTATCAATATTATTATTGTAATTATATTAGATTGCTAGGGTGGATCAAATTTTATAAAATACACGTTTTTTTTTTAAATAGTCATTCCGAAACATTCGGTTTCAGTTTCAGAATTATTTTGTTACCGATTTAATAATTCTTAACACTTGAACGTTGGGCTTTGTGTTTATATGATTTACACGATTAACGGGTAAAAATTTTATCAGACAAATATTATATACTACTGTGATTAAAAAGTAAGGTGAAATTATCATTTAAAACTCCCGGTTATTAGGAAGGCAGGTAAATTGTATTTTTTTTCTAGGTTGGTAGAACTGTTTATAACATTTGCCAAGCGTCTGTTTGTCAAAATGTTTAATTATATTCGAGTTAAATCCGTTTTTACAATTCTTGGTTTCTTCATTACGATAATGTACCATATCATATTGCATTGGTTTTTCGCGACTTTTTTGCTAAAAACTCGACTCATATCGTTCCGCAACCACCGCATTCGCCTGATTTGGCTCCGTGCGATTTCAACATACTAAAAAGAAGATAAAAACCGAATCAAAGTTTGTCTCGAAGGTTATACCGGAAAAAGATTATTCCGACTGTTTCGAAGACTGGAAAAAGCGCTGGCAAAAAGTGCATTTTATCGGACGGGGATTACTTTGAAGGGAATGAAATTGATTTGGAAGAATTTACATTTTATAAACAAATTCACCTTACTTTTTGGTCACAGCGTTATGTATCATATCTTTAGTTAATTTTCGATTGACTGGAATGATTTGAACTAAATATAGTATAAAAATTTGAACTAAATTTTTCTTATTTTTCTCCGTGTTGAAATCGTTTTTGACATTCTTTAGATGTTTAAATTTTAAGATTATCCAAAGTCACTTGTGAGAATTGCATAATAAATAATAAAAAAAACATTATTAGTAATATAGACTAAAAATTTAACCCGGAAATCGTCTCTAAATTTATGTCGATTTAGTTTAAATGTAAAAGTTTATGCACGCTAACATAAATTTACGATGACATAACATAATTTAGTTCGTACTTAGCGTGTCTTACTGTATTTACTTTAACAATATATATATATATATATATATATATATATATATATATATATATATATATATTTATTTATTTATTTCTGGAATATAATGCAGCTTTTATCGGTTCACTTACAAGGTACTTAAATTTTATGGTTTACAGTGGCGCTTTTCCCGTATTTAACGAGCGAGGCAACGGTCATATTGAGTGCGTAATGTGAAAAACTGTAATTTTTCTATAGAATGAAAAAAATACAATAATCCATAAGTGTATTTCATGTGCAGTCGATTTTTAATTTATTTAATTTTTTTTTTTAATTTTGAAAAATCAAACAAATTATCTCTAAATGCAAATTTAATTATTCGATGAATTATGAATGTAATTTTTATTTTTAATTGAATTCATCCGATTTAAATTAATATTATATTGCATAAATAATAATATTAACAAATATATATATATAAATCCAAAAATCTAAACATTGTCCGCCGTGAAACTTTACTTTTTTTTTAACACAAACGAACAAAAAAAAAGGATTCCGAATTCGCGCAGTCAAGAAAAACCTTTCTCGTGGAATTTTCCAAGTTTTCTTTTTTCTTTTTTTTTTTACTTCATTTAATTGACGTTAGTGCCGAGGGTTGAGAGATGGTTTTACCGACGCCACCTCAATTAAATCTCGATTCGCTAACAAGCGGCAATAAAGAGGGTGAAATTTAATGACGCGAAAAGTGCTTTTGCGCTCGCTATTAGTGACTTCAAGTTTCAGACTGAGAAATATATAAATATATAAAAAAATATAATATATATATATATATATATATATATATATATATAACACACGCGAATTTTATATTATATAATACATTTTTTATCGTTTTATATGCGCGCGCGCGAGGGGTAAGGGGATGTAAAAAAATGTGACGACATTTGTATGGCACTTCGGAGGCTGGTCATAAATTTGTTTTTTTTTGTATGTTTCATTCGCTGCTCTCAACTCTATGAGGCGCTAATGATTTATTTAATTAAATTCCAAATTGTTTGTGTAACGATTACTTTGTATAATTAAAACCCTTATAAACAGTTCTAATAAGGGATGAAATTTTTAAAGTATATTTATCCGCTGGTTTTTTTCTTCTCACAACATTGTGGTCAAAAAGGAGGGTGAATTTGTTTATAAAATGTAAATTCATTATTTATTTTTCCAAATCAATTTCAACCTCTTCAAAGTAATTCCCGTTCGATAAAATGCACTTTTGCCAATGCTTTATTCAGTCCTCGAAATAGTTTATAGCATTCAACACTTTCTTCGATTCGGTTTTTATCTCCCCAATCGTGCCAAAACGGCGTCCCCATATTGGCCTTTTAAGTTTGCTGAATAGCCAAAAATCACACGTAGCCAAATCAAGCGAATACGGTGGTTGGTGGTGGCGAATACATTGGAAGAACCAATGCAATATGATATGGTACATCATCGTGATGAAGCAACCAAGAGGAAGAGACAGTCCTACCAACCTTAGAAAAAATTACAATTTATCTGCCTTCATAATGTCTGGGAGTTTTAAATGACAATTTCATATTACTTTTTGATCACAGTAGTATATATGATTTGATAACATTTTTTAATCTTTATAAAATTTATGATTTATTTAAAAAATAACTCAGTGACTTTCACTATTTTATATATATATATATATATATATATATATATATATATATATATCATGCTTTTGTGAAATTTTAACAAGAACTGTCAAGCGTCAAACGCATTCGGCTGGTGACTCGTATTTGTGCACATGTAAAGTTCTCCTTGGTAAAATTCCAAGTTATCCTGTCAAAAGAACGAGTCGAACAAAGAATTTCCACGGTTTTATGCTTTCTGACACGTGTCCGAAAACTCGATTGATTTTTTTCACCCCCTCCCCCACACCATCACCCACATCCCGTTGTTTATTATCCTTTGTTGTTGTTGTTATTGTCGAAAATATACGTGCGGACTTCTTGCAGTGTTTTTAAAACGAAATGTACGCGCAAAAATAAATACACGGGTTCGGAACAAAAGTCACATTTTTTTTCTTGTTATTTCAACTAAAACGAATCGTTTTTGTGTGACTATTTTATTTTTGAAATAAAACCAATAAATTCAGTTACATATAGAATAGAATGTGCGAGTTTAAATTCGCATTATCGTCATATATATATTATATATAATTTTACATATATTAGATACTGATGTATAGTATTATAATTGAACAGAAATAGACATTGGAACAAATCGAATATATTTTTAAAATAAAAAAAATATATGAAAACAGAAAAATCGCATCGAAGTCTACATTAATAATGCAGCGAATGTGCCGTATTAAAATATTTCGAAAGTTTCATTCCTCGAGGTGCCCCGGAATCCTCCATAAAAAATTTACGATGAAAAATGTAAGTACGTGAAAAAATGTTAATTTTCCGACGCCATCAAAGTTGAAACTTTTTTTTTACGTGCAAGCTTTTCTTTTTTTTCCACTTTTTTTTTCTCTCTCTCTCTCTTTCTCTCTCCGGAGCAACTTAACGATCGCATTTTATAATTCGCTTCGCTTTCGAGTCCTTAAGTGTCATACGAATATGCGGCCATTACGATTCGGAAAGCTTTTAAAATGAAAATTGTATGTAAAATTTCTCAAATATATATATATATATATATATATATATATATATATATATATATATATTGCTTTTCAATAATTACAACACTCTATGACAGTGGTGGTTAAATTGCGACCCTTTGCAGGATTATTTGTGGCTCTCGATAAATGTACCCCATGGTTCCTTTTTCATTATTGTGTTATTATATAATATTTAAAAAAAAAATATTATCGTTCAGCGCGAATTACAAAATGTCTTTCAAATTACTGGTAATAATTTTTTTTATCACTTTATGCCTTAAGACGAGCGCTGCTCGTGTGCGCAATGCGTGCCCGATTACACTAACCCGAGCCCCGTTCGTAGATTTCAACTTGTTTCTAGTCGGTAATGATACATTAACGATTTTCACTCGTTTTTATTTTTATATATAAAATGAATGATATTTATATATTTTTTTTATAATATATTTTATTTTATTAAATGAAAATTATCGACATGGAGAATGTTTGGAAAAATCGTATCGACGATTAATCAATTTGTATCGGTTAATTGACGCGCATCCCTGTGGACTGTTACGTGCGACACTACCCTTAGGGAAATGCCGTCGACGAGGGTTGAAAAACGAAACGTTACACGCATACATACATACAAACATTTCGATAAAAATTGATTGTTGTCGAAATTTCGATGGATTTCAATAAATATACGTTTTTTTTTATAAATTAATTTGATTATTAAAATTTTGAGTTATAATAGTTATTTATTATAATTTATCGTGAATTAAATTTAATTATTAACATATATTTTTTTATCATAAAATAAATTCAATCCGTCATATAATATTTTGTAATCGATTTTATACGAAATTTATACAAATATTATTTTTAAATATATATATATATATATATATATATATATATATATATATATATATATATATATATATATATATATATATATATATATATTTATCAAATTGATCGCAATTAAATTGCATTTAATAAACAGTGATGTTACATAAATGAAAAATATCAAGAGATAATGAAAACGTACGACATTATCACGAGAGGAGCTGAGTCGGAAAATTGCATGGAGAAAAATCACGTAAATAAAATTTACGAAATATTGCCAAGAGTGTATATGCATACACATACACATACATTCACACACACACATACATATATAGACGAACGTAAAAAGAAAAAGGAGAAAAATAGCGTATTATCGCTACACATACGTGATAACGTTGCGACACGTAGTGCGATACCGTATCCTCGTTATATCCGACAGGATTTTAGGTGTGGACGCTTAGAGAATCCCTATATATGTTATCGTTAAAGCAATAATTATAATAAAAATATTTTATATAATACATGATTTTAAGCATACAGTCAAACCTGTTTTTGTGCGGTAGATAGGGATCGCAGAAAAAAAATCGCACAAAAAAAATATTCTAAAACTTTGTGATAAGAAATAGTTATAACACTATATGGTATATGACAAAAAAAATACGCGGTAGAGGAAGACCGTATAAAAAAAAGATGCGATATACGCGTAAGAATATTAAGCGTGACTATATGAAATAGGTTAATGCAATATGTACATACACACTGATAGCAAAAAAAAGTGATGTCAACACAACGTATACAAAAAGACCGCACAAAAACAGGTTTGATTGTATATATATATTAGTTGTCATAGTGAAAAAGCAATTTTAAATATATAATTTAATTAACACATCTCCTGCGGGAAAATATAATTTTAATCTTTTGTATCTATGCAGCAAATGCGCTGGATATTATTGTAATTTATGGAATACTGAACATGGATTATAGTCGAGTTTGCTCATATTAGATCATTTTTGAAATCGTTGTAAGCGCAACTTTTACACAATACGATTATAATAATATAATTTGCGATTCGTTCGCCGTAAATAAACGATGGCAATTAAAAATGATAAATTATACGATATTTTCCTTTGACGGGAACACGTAGAAATATCGCGTGTACTATTGCGGCTTCACGTGTGAAATCGGTACGTGTTAGCTGCGGTGCCACGACACAGCTACGGCGTAGACTATTCTAAATCTCAGCTTTCTCTACGCCACTGCTATAAAACAATACAACTTTATTTCAGACGTATAAATTCACCGGTCGCAACAAGCGAACAAGCCTCGACTTTGTACATTTTGATCTTCTTAAAGAGCTACCATTCACAAAAGGAAAAAAAAATATAGAAAAACTGCCTGGAAAAAATCTCATTTTTCATTTTGCGCTTCGTGCTTTTACAAAAAAAAAATATTCTTCGATAAAAAAAATGTAGTTATTGCATTTTTTTTCATTATTTTTATTTCGCACTTGTTTCCATCGTTTGTCGTCTGGTCGAAATGAAATAAAAAGTAACCGAAGGAAAATCCTTTGTGAACGTATTGTTATTTTTCGTCTTATGTTTTGAAAAAAAAAAACGATTTTCCTTCATGTCAAATGAAAAGTGTGTGAAAATCGGAATTTATGTGTGTTGAGAAATTGCCGTTAGTTCTATAAATTAAGTATTATTGATTTTCAAAATATAATATATTTTATAATATTTATTTCAGAGATTTTAATTTCAAGTGAATAAAATATTAACTAAGTATAATGTGATTTTTTTATTGAATATATATGGTATGTAACGTAGATTTAAATAGTGTTACCACACGAAGAAAATACACACATTTAACACTTAACATGCGGGGTTGAATTTAACAAATATTACGTTTATAGCGTGAAGATATTAAACATACTACTATGATCTAAAAGTAAGGTGAAATTGTCATATAAAACTAGGCATTAGGAAGGCAGGAAAATTGTATTTATTTTCCTAGTTTGTTAGAATTATCCATATAACGTTTGCTAAGCGTTTGTTTATCAAAAGGTTTAATTATCTCCAAGTTAAACGTATTTTTACAATTCTTGGTTTTTTTATCACGATAATGCACCATGTCATATTGTAAACTCGACTCATATCGTTCCGCAAGCACCGTGTTTGCCTGATTTAGCTCCGTGCGACTTCTGGCTATTCAGCAAACTCAAAAGGCTAATTCGGGGACACAAATTCACCTTACTTTTTGATCACAGTGTTTTGTCTAGCAAAAATAATTTGTATTGCAGTCTCCCGAATTTGGTGTTAGTATTTTGTAAAT
This sequence comes from Leptonema lineaticorne, assembly GCA_024500535.1. Lineage (NCBI taxonomy): Eukaryota > Metazoa > Arthropoda > Insecta > Trichoptera > Hydropsychidae > Leptonema > Leptonema lineaticorne. Next base: position 11,583,841 of record JANIJI010000065.1, read on the forward strand.
TGAGATTACAAGTCTCCCGCAAACGATGTGTTAAAAAAGCGTAATAAATGAATAAGACGGTTAAAGTGTAGTAATTTTATCGCAGTATCTTGAGAGAATAATTATGAGTAGTCCGCGTTGGCAAATAGCTTAAAGCTCGCCCGAGCGTATTTATCGTTGAGCTTAGCGACCTTTGAGCAAACATGGCATTCATAATCCATATACACCCTGTTACACCATAACACGCGTTTAATACGCTTAAAATAGGTTTTGTAGACGAGCTTATGGAGTTAATGTGACAAAATGTAAATTTCAATTATGATAAAAACGACAGATTCAAAAGTCACGAGCTTTCGCCCCCTTGTGAACGCGCGCCACAGTTTGACGTTTCCTTTGTGAACGTCTCGTGTGGCTTTCTCTGTTATTCTATTATAAATGTTTTTATTCAAAGATTTTAGTATATAAATAATATATATATATATATATATATATATATATATATATATATATATATATATTAATTACAAGGCGGATATTAAAAATATGATGATAAAGTTGTTCGTGGAACTGGCGACTCGATTCCGTATAAGAAAAAATATTTTTATATAGCAATAATTATATAAAAATATTTTTTATTTTAAATTTTCAGTAAAAGCATAAAATAAGTATTTAAATTTGAAACGGATTATATTTATAGAAAAAAATATTATTTTTTTTAGCTCTATTATAATATTAATATTTGATTATCTTTTTATTCTCAAGGATATTATCTTAGCTGTTAATTGTTTTTTTTAATAAGTTAAAAATTATTTTTAATAATATTTTTTTAATAATTAGATACTTGAAATATTTTAAATGTACAGATCAAATTTTTAATCTATTATATAATACACAATTTGAAATTGAATTCTTAGCAAAATTTTCTATAATGGAATATCGCAAAGTATTATAACATTGTAAAACGAAATAGCGTTTCAAAATAAGATTGAATTCGTATATTTATATTATAAAAGATTTTACGAAATTCAAAAGGATATAACTAAATAAAATGTATTAAAAATATAATAATTTTATGACAAATATATAAGAATAGTATGATAATATAAAACTGTATTCGAGAAACTTGTTCCAAAATTATACTTTATAATAAAAAAAAATATTTTTATCGATTTAAATTAATATTAATATATTTTTTTAATATATAAAATCCACAAAAATATATAAAATATTTATGGTATATTTATATGATTCATTTATTTTTTTTTGTTGATAATATATGGTATGTATTAATATTATTCTATTCTGTAATAGTCTATTCATTTTAGTAATATATTTTAATTATAATAATATATATTATGCATTTGTATCCTTGGAATTTATTCTTTAATTTTATACTGAAAATGTGTGTGTGTGTGTGTGTGTCACAAATAAGACAATGTGTCGTGGAATTTACGAGTTGCATACTTTATAAGATGCAACGTGTAACGGTGCAGCGGCCCATGCGACATCCGGCATCCGTTATCCGGTTTTCCTATTAAAATCGGAAAATCTGCGAAAACTCGCTTATATATATATATATATATATATATATCCTCTATATAAATAATTCTATTCCATTTGTTTAAATCGTCTAATACTTTAAGTGCATTTGTAAATTCAACGTTCTCGAAGCTCTAATAATATACTATTCATATCGACCTATTTATTTGTTTCGACTACTAATCTTTTTCTATTTAATTATTTTGTATATTTTCTTGTAATTCGGAAATGTGGTTAATCATATTTTTTTTTTGTAATTTCATTCTAAAAACTTTTTCAAAATTTTCTTTTTAATTTAAGTCTAATGTTTAACGTTTGACTGGTTGGAATGTTGTAATCGATTTTTCGAACATTTTCCGACATCCGATTGAGCTGAAATTTTGTACACTTGTTCATTATTAATGACAATGCAAGAATCAATTAACAGATTTACAAAATAATTGACAAATTAATGGAAATTAATTATATCGCTTTTACATTATAATTGAATAATAATACAATGGTATATTTATCGATAAATTTATATGATAATAAAATGGTGCGATTGTAATTTTTGGTAATGCATACGATATAAAAGTGTATTTTTTAAATATATTTTTTTAATATAATCAAAATATATAATACTATATATATATATATAGATATTTCTGAATACAATGGGTAATTGAAAATATTCAGAGGATCAAATTGAAATATTATCCGGCTAAAATACGATAATAGACAGATGTACATGAAGGGTATAGTTAATAATTGAAACGTGATTCGATCCGAGACGGATTTAGGGTCATTTTACATCGGTTGACGACCGCTGACCGTCGGTAATAAGGAGAGGGCTGTGCGATTTTGTATCTGAGCGATGCTTATCTTCCAGCAGCACAATGCTGAAACGGGTCACAATAGCTGTATATAAAGGTGATGTGGGGCAGACTGTTATAAGTGGGATGGATATAACGTTCGAAGGTAGAACGAGGCAGTAGAATATATCCAGAATACCCAGAGTCTTGGCTGATAAAGGAGATGAATGGGTACACAGACAAGCGTTTGTATTATTCGCTGAAAAATACGCTTCAGCCGGCGCTACCCGGTCTGATGGATGTCTGAAAATCATGAAGCGGCAGGTAGTCCGTTTTCTCAGAATCTCATACCCTTAGGGTTGTGAAGTTTATATTCAAAATTTTCAACTATATCATAATATAAAATATACTCATAATACTTAATTTTTTATCAATATTAAAAATAATCATAAATATATTTACATATATATATATATAAAATTTAACGATTAGTTGAAATTTAAAATGATGAAAAATATTTAATGAAAGTTCTCGATTAATTTTCAATATTTCAACAATGGAAGTCGATATTAAATATTGTTCAAATATTTTTGCGCACATCCCTGTTGTTTCTCTTTCCGTATACCATCGCCCTTCGTGCCTCCCATTTAGGAAATTTATTTGCATAAATTATGTCGGTGCCTGCGAAAGCCTTCCTCAGTCAAAAATGTAAACAACATTTATCAAGGACCTGCTATGTGAACGTGGCCATTCTGAATGTTTGCCGTATGAAACGTTGCGTTTATCCCGTTTGGACCGTGTGTGACGTTGAACCCGTTTTCAACGCTAATAAATCTTAAAAAAAAAAAAAGTAATTACGAACAATGATAATGCAATCTGTCGTAATTTAAATTGCCATGAAAAAAAAAATATAAATAAAAACCATTTACACGATCGCACATTCGATGTTAATACTGAATCGTGCAGAAAAAGAAAATTCTACAAGATCGCCCCAAGAGCTTTTAGCGTTATCTTTTCGTAAAGGTTTTATATTGTACCAGTAAAATGTCAACTCTATAGAGCTTTATACGGTCACGTAGATTACTATGAATGAGGTTGTAGTTTCAATTTTTCGTCCTAGAGAAAATTTGAAATATTACAGTTGTTTTTTTTTTTTTTTTTGATGATAATATACTGTTGAAATTTATCATTCGTTTCGATATATTTTCTAAGAAATTTCGATGGTAGAAAGCGAATTAAAAATGTAAAATACGGCGTGAAATAACTTTTATTATGCAATTAGGCAAAATTCTCTCTGGATGAAAACGCATAAAGGTGCGTTTAATTAAAGTTCAGTATAGTTATGCGATAAATTTTGGGGTGGTTTAAACCCCAAGATCATTATATTTGAGTTAGAACTACGAAATGCACTTCTGAGTATTAGGTAACGAAGTAGACGAGATACGTTTGTGCAGGAAACCCTTCGCTCAAAAGGATATATTATATAACCAGCGATGTATTCCTGTATTTTATCGTTTGAAGCGAAACATTTTCTTAGAATTACAAGATGGGGACGATGGTGTAATCTAAATAGCGTATTTCTTACATATTTGCAGATCCTAGCAAGAATTTAAGTACGCAAAATATAAAGTTTTGTTTTATTTTTATTTTTAAATTGGTAACGCACATGTTCATTTGTTTAAATTTAATTAAATATTAATGAATAAATTTATCAATTAATGTACCATTGTATTATTATTCGTTATATAGGCATATGTTGTAGCAATTATATCGTAAAAGCAATATAATTAATTGTCAATAATCGGTCAATTATTTTGTAAATATGTTAATTAATTATCGCATTGTCATCGAAATTGAGCAAGTATGCAAAGTTTCATGTGAATCGGAAATCGGAAAATACTCGAAAAATCGATTACAAAATTCCAACTATACAAACAGACAAGTGAATCACATATAAAAATGTATAAAGAAGATTTTCTAATTAAACTCGACCGCAATACGCGTCATATATCTGTTTTAATATATGCACTCTTTAGTCACACGAGCGACATAATAAACGAGATATATCGCCGAAGAAAAACCTTTTCGAACGTGGAAAACTTGGAAAATATAACAGACGATGGGCGAAGGGTGGAGTGTGGATGTTGGCGGTGGTTAATTACAGAATTGTACATTAAGCCTATTAAAGCGTGCCCTTCCTGCGTCGCTAACGATCTCATTGACTAATTAAAACGAGTTCAACGCCGAAGCCTCGGCAAAAATGTATTCATATTCCGACGTCAACATCAAAGGTCGCAGCACAAAGGGGATCCAGCGTCAATTTAATTTCACGGCAGCTATGATAATTTTTTTTCTTATATATATATATATACATATATATATATATATATATATATATATATATATATATATATATATATATAACCCGTGAACTGCCTCGTTTTTTTTCGGGGTCTCGTTTTCCGAGCGTCACCGACTCCCTGAACGCGTAAGCCAGTTATCGGGTTTCGTTGAAAAAAAAAAGGATTTTTCCTCTCCCCCTTCCCTCTCCCGTATTAATTACGGACTCGAAACACGGAAAAAATGACAGATTTTTTTTTAATATTTTCCGAGATCCGATCCGGAAAAATATTGAATATTTCCGAATAAATCATGCATATATTTTATAGTAATATTATAATACAAAAAAATACTATTTTATTTCTTTACAGCAATGGAGTATTTATAATTAAGAATTATATAATATAATCATATATATATATATATATATATATATATATATATATATATATATATATATATTTATATAATGCTAGCGCCGTCGCCGCCGCCGATGTCGCATTCGAATGTAATTTTATTTATACAATTTAATATTAAATGATCTTTACAACTCAAAATATACATATTAGCCATGTTATTACTATTTATTACTATATGTTTTTATGTAAAATATTTCAGCATTTACGATTCAATTGTGTATCGATTTTGACAGTTCACTCATTAAGGTACTTCTATAAACGATATATGATTTTTTAAGTGTTTTTTTCAATTTTTAAAATCGTGTGTGAATTCGCACACGGGTCTACTTGGATAATAATTAGAAGAATTTTGTAGAATAAAATATATATTTTTTTATATTATAAATTAGTGCTAGGGTGGAATAGTGATTTAAATTTTAATAAAGCGCTCGGTTTATTGCATCGTTTGGACATTGTCTTCGTCGTCGACCAGGGGCGGTAAAGCGTGGGTCGCGTGCGTGCCCTTGATCTTTACATTTCTGTTTCCATGTTCTCATCTCTACACCGTTCTTGTTTCAGTCGTTTTGCAAAATATTACACAAGTTGCCCCGAGAAGTTCAAACCTTCATCCCTGCGTTTCTTCTTTTTTTGGGGGGGTTAGGGGGGGGCAGGAGTGCGGTACGGGTGGCCTTTTTAATTAGAAAGCCGCGCGTTTAATAAGGAAAAAGAACGTTACCCGCGAATTTATGACGTCACTCACACAAATTAAAGGGGGTGGGTGGGGGCAAAATGCATACCTTATTTCAATCCCCATTTACACAAAATATATTATTCATTTTTTTAAACTAATATTTTATTTATCGATTTTTTTAACATCAACATAAAATATATTAATTAAATTCGAAATTAAAATTAAAATATTTTTATATATGAATAATTTGCAATGAAAATGTGAGAATAAAATGAATTTTGAAAATGACATTCTTTATTTTCGCTCTTAAATTCTGTTTTTAATCTTTAACTGTCAAGCTCGACCATCTTGAAATAGCAGTCTTCTGCAAGTGACATCGCAACGATTTGTCATCGTTTTCTTCATATAAATATATCTTCATACGAAGAAATTCTATTATATTATAAATTTATTCCAAAATATATATGTGTATATAGGTTTATATATATATATATATATATATATATATATATATATATATATATATATATATATATATATATATATATAATAAAAAAATGAGTTAATTCGGTCAAATAGAGCGAAGTTGAAAATTATGTATCGCGATAAGGATGAAAATTGCACGGGGCATAGTCTGCAAAAGAAAATTTTCTTTCGCGCGTTCCTTCACCATCATCTCCGATTTATCACCCAATAAACCCACTTAACAGCATCGGGCCAATATAAAATTATGGACCAATTCTTTGTCCAGATATGCCTCGAGCTTTTTTTACGACCATAATTTCGACTCGTTTGCCGATGCCCAGGGCTTCGAGATGAAAACTTTAAAAGTGTCATAAAATTTTAGAACGAATCGCGGATGTGTATCTACATTGCGCGAGAGCCTTATCGTTTATGGGAAGAAACGACAATGAGCATTATTAACATTTTCTTATGTGTCAAGTTTATAATTATTCGACAAAAAAAAATGTTAGACATCATCAATAGCGAAATAACTTTGATTAAAAAGTAAAGTGAATTTGTTTATAAAATGTAAATTCTTTATATATTCTTCCAAATCGATTTCATTCCTTCTAAAGTAATCTTCGTCCGATAAAACGCACTTTTGTCAACGCTTTGTTCAATTCTCGAAATAATATTTTTTCGGTATAGCCTTTAAGATCTTCTTCAGTTCGGTTTTTATCTCCTCAATCGTGTCAAAACGGCGTTCCCGCATTGGTATCTTGAGTTTGCTGAATAGCCAAAATCGCATGGAGCTAAATCGGGCGAATACGGCGGTTGCGAAACAATATGCAGGTAAATTGTAAAATAAAATGTAGTATATTAAAATATATATATTGATAAAATTGAAATTTTACAATACGTTCGACTTTTATATAATTGAACTGAATATTTTATATATATATTATAAGTAGAAAAATGATAAATTATATACAGTTTTATATAAGTAGAAAAATGATAAATTTCTATAAAAATACAATTCCATTTCATAGTGAAAACGTTAACTTCAACAAGACGTATTAATTCAAGATTTTCAGGAAAGACTTTATACTTCTTAAATATCAACATTTATATTATATGCAAAATTTTGATCGTAAATCGAAGCAAAGTTTATACAATAGAAAAAATTTCATTATATTTTCTAATAACTTATTCATTTTAATATTTAAAACGGTCTATACTTTGTTGAAAGAGAAAGTTTACGATTCAGTTATATGTAAAATAATTTGTATAATATTTCTGAAACGAAAACAATTTTGTAATATTATATTAGAAGAAAATTTAAGATATTCAATATTATATTGACATATTTTTTCGTTCAAAGTGTTTATCAATTTTTTTTCCTCAAAATAAATTTTCTAAACGTAAAGTTTTGATTGATGAGCTATCGAAAAATATTTAACTGATACATATTTTACATTTTTTTTTCATATATTGCATATTTTTTTTATATATATAAAATCGTAAAATTTATATACGATAATAAAATTTTTCATTAATTCATTCGATTACATAATACGAATATATTGATTGAAATTTTTTTTTTATTATTTAATTATTTATTATTATTAGTTATCATATTATTTTTCAGTTCATATTCGATATCTGAAATAAAATCCATTTGCCAATTTATCTTTTGTGTTAAATTCTACAAGTCTGAATTATTTTAATTTAATTTTACTGATTTTTCACAAAATTTAAAATATTTGTATTATGTATTTATTTTACAGTATTTTTAAATAAAAGTGTACTTAATTTTTGTGAATCTAGGTCTCATTTTTTTATATTACCAGTTTTAGATATGTTTCGTTTACTAAATGAACAAATATTTATTTTCTACATATAAAATAGATCATTTTAGTATATTCATTATAATAGAAACCTTTTTTCATTATTTAACAGACACGTGTCATTTAAGGATGAGCGCAAATAAAAATCTAATATTTTCACGAGCAAAATACGTCAGACCTTAACTTTGGATATTTCTCGAAATTCCCATGAAATTCTTTTACGGGGTTACTGTGGCTGTTTCGACGTAACACAGCTTTTCTGTTAATAATTTTCACTTCATAATTTCGGTCCTTTTGCTATGAAAACCTTTTTTGCTGAAAAGGTAAAAAAGGGACGGTGGAGATCCGAAGGAAAAGGGATTCGTAATACGAGCACATAATAAACGTAAAGTAAAATAGTTTAGGTTTTCACGTTTAAAAAATAAAAATAAAATTTGATTCAGGGCCGTCATTAAAAGGGGATATCTTTACGAAGGATTTTCGTTTATAATATGTGCGATAATTAAATTATGTTTCGCTTTGTAATTAAATAACCGACAAATAATCGACGTTCGATATGACGGTTTTTGAACGTGCATTTTTGATACGGTCGAAGTTGAAAGGCGAAAAAATAATAATACAACACTGTGTTAAAAAAGTAAGGTAAATTTATGTATAAAATTTAAATTCATTATTTATTCTTCCAAATCAATTTCACCCCCAAATCAAGTAATTCCCGTCCGATTCTAGTCTTCAAAACAATCGGAATATTTTTTTACGGTAAAGCCATCAAGGCCTTCTTCGATTCGGTTTTTATCTCCTCAATCGTGTCAAAAAGGCGTCCCCGCATTGGCCATTTGAGTTTGTGGAATAGCCAAAAGTCACACGGAGCCAAATCAGACGAATACGGTGGTTGTAGAACCAATGCAGTATGACATAGTGTATTAACATGATGATGGAACTAAGAGTTGTAAAAATTAAACCTTTTGATATACAGTCCTACCAATCTAGGAAAAAAAAATACAATTTATCTGCCTTCCCAATGATCGGGAGTTTTAAATGATATTTTCACCTTACTCTTTGATAAAAAATTGCTATATAGTACAGTAAAATTAGACATTTTGGGACGGATGTCGAGAGTGCAGAACTTTTTTCCGGAAATGTATTCTACATAATGAGGTTAATAAGAGGTCATAAAGTTCCACTCGCCAGAGAGGGAGCTTCCCTCTGAAAATCACGAAAAACCTCAAAAAAATCGATCACTTTTTAGTTTTCCGGATTTATCTCCAAAACTATAGCTTGCATGGAAAAAGTGTCAATGAATAAATTAATCCTCATTAAATTATGCATATAAAATGTATCGTTCATAATTTGCGTAACTGTTTCCAATTTTCTGTAAAAAGCGTTCAAAAATAGGCCTAAAATGGCCCTCTCGGCAAAAATTTTTCGTTCCGCGGTTTTGCCGACGATTATCTCAAAACTTATCGATTTTAGGTGGGTATCGAAGAGGAAAAAAGTTGTAGACCAAATCCTGTTCTATTATAATCAGTTATTGTATTTTCAATTAATTGTTTCAGTTTTCTAAAAATTACAATTTTCCCGAACTCGATCTGACGATTTTTCGCGTCACTCCGGCAGTTAAATGCATTTTTAAGGAACAAAAATAGCAAGAGTGTAAAATTTTCTTTTAGAAACACATAAAGAATTTTAAAATGAATTAGAATCCAAAAAGCAGTATCCTCTCTGGAGGGAGCTTCCTCCTGTATTTGCCGAAAACCTCACAAAATTTTACTTTTTCTCAGTTTCTCGCTCATATTTCAAAAACTATCACTCGGAGTGAAAAGTTGTCCATAGACAAAATATTCTTCTTAAAATTCTACATCAAAATTGTTCTATTCATAATTTGCGTAATCATGTTCAATTTCTCTATAAAAGCCCTCAAAGTAGGAGATGTCGCGTCAGCAAAAAAAGTGCTTTTGGAGTTCCCGATAAATGTTTCGAAGTCTATCAATAATCGGCGATTTTTATTTCACACACCGTAAAGAACAGGATTTTCTCTACACGATCAAGAAGTGGCGCCCGTTTGGCCCCCCTGTAACGGTTTTTATCAGTGCTCAAAGTTGAACAATTTTTGCGCGATTTTACATTGGACGAGCAAAAATCTTTTGAAATTTGGGCATACTACCTGCTCAAGGATTAGTAACCTTTTTGTAAATAGGAATACATTCATGAATACTTTAGAGAAATGTATAATGTTTACTTTTTCAATGTATATTTTATGGTTTCAATGAACATACTTATTTGGTTTAATTATATATATATATTAAAAAAAATATAATTAGTTATAATAAAAAATATATAATAAAATTATCATAAATCTTTATTTCTATAGTAATACGCATTAATTTCTTTAATTATTTATGAAATATTTAAAAAATATATATACATTCATACACTTTTTTGAAAAAATAAGAAGTTTTGCATTGAAATCAAAAAACAGCGAGCACACATTTACTTAGGTTAAAGACTCCTGCACTAATATTTTTTTATCTTTTTTTTTACAGTAGTCTTCAATATTTCAAAAAGATTTTTACAACGTTTTCAACAATACATAGACAATAAAATAATTTGTTAAAAATATATATTATCTTCGGCGGGTTTCTTTCTTTCATATTGTTATAAACAATATATTATTTGGCCAAATAATGTATTATTTATTACAATACTCAACAATAACGATAATTATGGTTATTATTGAACATTGTGATAATTGTATTCATTTTTTTAATATTTAATATTTTTTTATTTTCATCATACGAGAATTTAATGAATTTTAATATATATATATATATATATATATATATATATATATATATATATATATATATATATATATATATATATATATTATTGTTTTTATTTTTGTAGTTATTTATTTACATATTGTTATACAAATTTTAAGCAAGGGTAATTTTTAACGGAAAAAAGTGTATTTTAAAAATGGTCTCTTTGAGAAATATTATAATAAATATACCGAAATGTACTCGTGTCGTAAATATCGTATTTCTGGAATGTTTGTATTTCTTTTATTAATATAAAAATATACAAAATTGATTTATCTTAATGTAAACAAAATAGGATTTTGTCATTGTCTGCCATTTTTCTTTCATGGCTTTCGAGATTGCGGGTCCCTTTATCCACTAAGATAGGTACAATTTTTAAATAACTGTAAAAACTCACAAAGGCGATCATCTGTTTTACAGATGCAAAATGTGTACTATTTATCAAAGATGACAAAATATGAAAGGATTCCGTCACGAAAAATAAAAATAAATTAATTTCTAATATTATTTTAATATTAAACATATATAGAATATTATGTGAACAAATAATTATGATCACGATACGTACATATAAATATTATTATGAAAGTTCAGAATTATTCATAATATATTGAAAATCAATTATAATTGTTAACAATAAAATTTTGTACAGAAAATAATTTTAATAATCAATTTTTTCATTTGGTAAAATTAGCAAGAAATATAATTGTCAGATTTATTGGCTTAATTCCTCATGAAGAATATATAGATAAAAATGTCGATAAAGTTATATTTTATTCAAAAATATAATTAAAATTTAGTAAAAGATAAAAATAATTATTTGAAATATATTTGATATTTCTTTATGAATATATAAATCAATCTACAGAGAAATATTTTTAGTTTGAATAAAAAAATACATTTTCGAAATTTACAAAGAAACCAATGGAAGTTGGTTCAACAATTATTTTATGACCCATAATAAATGTGTATTGTCTAATGGTTGTAAAAATATCTTTTGAAAACGCTTTTAACTTTGAATAGACAACTATAACAATAGGCGGATAGTGTGTACTATGCCCAAAATTCAATGGATTTTTGGGTTGATTACGAGCATTCGCGCAAAAATTGTTCAACTTTGAGCATTGATAAAAACCGTTACAGGGGGGTCAAACGGGCGCCACTTCTTGATCGTATAGAGAAAATCCTGTTCTTTACGGTGTGTGAAATAAAAATCGCCGATTATTGATAGACTTCGAAACATTTATCGGGAACTCCAAAAGCACTTTTTTTGCTGACGCGACATCTCCTACTTTGAGGGCTTTTATAGAGAAATTGAACATGATTACGCAAATTATGAATAGAACAATTTTGATGTAGAATTTTAAGAAGAATATTTTGTCTATGGACAACTTTTCACTCCGAGTGATAGTTTTTGAAATATGAGCGAGAAACTGAGAAAAAGTAAAATTTTGTGAGGTTTTCGGCAAATACAGGAGGAAGCTCCCTCCAGAGAGGATACTGCTTTTTGGATTCTAATTCATTTTAAAATTCTTTATGTGTTTCTAAAAGAAAATTTTACACTCTTGCTATTTTTGTTCCTTAAAAATGCATTTAACTGCCGGAGTGACGCGAAAAATCGTCAGATCGAGTTCGGGAAAATTGTAATTTTTAGAAAACTGAAACAATTAATTGAAAATACAATAACTGATTATAATAGAACAGGATTTGGTCTACAACTTTTTTCCTCTTCGATACCCACCTAAAATCGATAAGTTTTGAGATAATCGTCGGCAAAACCGCGGAACGAAAAATTTTTGCCGAGAGGGCCATTTTAGGCCTATTTTTGAACGCTTTTTACAGAAAATTGGAAACAGTTACGCAAATTATGAACCATACATTTTATATGCATAATTTAATGAGGATTAATTTATTCATTGACACTTTTTCCATCCGAGCTATAGTTTTGGAGATAAATCCGGAAAACTAAAAAGTGATCGATTTTTTTGAGGTTTTTCGTGATTTTCGGAGGGAAGCTCCCTCTCTGGCGAGTGGAACTTTATGACCTCTTATTAACCTCATTATGTAGAATACATTTCCGGAAAAAAGTTCTGCACTCTCGACATCCGTCCCAAAATGTCTAATTTTACTGTACTAATATATATATATATATATATAAATATATATATATATATATATATATATATATATATATATATATATATATATAAATATAAAAATATATATATATATATATATAAATATATATATATATATATATATATATATATATATATATATATATATATTAAATAAAATATTTATATTAATATGATGTTAATTAACGTGACATCGGTCAAAGGAAAATTTCAATTCTTTTTCATTTACAATTTTGAATTTTTTTAAATGTATTACGCGGGAAAATTAGCGTGCACGAGTCAAAAGAACGCACGTTCTACTCCAAAAACATTACTATATAAATATGTATATATATATATATATATATATATATATATATATATATATATGACAGTGAAAAATATAATAGTGAAACGAAAATGGAAAAAAAAGAAAAACATTTTCGCCAAAAGAGGGTTAAAAAGTGGAATACGTAATAATGTTCTCGGTTTCGTATACAAAGTTAATTCGATCATTCATCGGCTGCTGGTTTGTAACTTGCTTAATTCTTATTTTTTTTCATCGTCGAACAAATTATTATTCGTGTATGTGTGTGTGTGTGCGCGTGTGAAAATAAAATTTTGAATTAATTTCATAAACAAACTTTATTGTCATAATATGCAAAATATATTTAAAAAATGTTTTCATAAAATTTATATTAAAGATCAGAAAAAAAGGTGCACAAATCTACAATAGTTAATACGAACCTGTATAATATAGAATTTATTGAATATCATGTTAAAAATCAATATATATATATATATATATATATATATATATATATATATATATATATATATAATAGATATATCTTTATCGTCAGTTCTAGAATAATAATTTATTTTTAATATTAATAAAAAAGAAACAAGATAAATAGATTTTGCTTTGATATTCGATTAACGGTTCTATATGTATAGTTCAAGTTGCCCACAAAAAGAAATACGCGCACGGCACCACAAAAACGGCCAGACAAACGTACACATGAAACGTTACAAATAGATTTAAATTATTTTTATATTAATATAAATATATGTATATTTATAATGTATTCACAATGAAAAATATAATATTATATACTTTGTCAGTGGAGAAATACGGATCGATATTTACGGACACATCGTTTACAGAGGGTGATTCGTATTTGCTTTCACTTAATCCGCGCGTGGAACAAATCTCATCAAAATAAACACGAGAAATACCGTCGTTATTTATTTTCCGCTCATAAATCTACACTTGCATATGTATAAATGTGAGAAAATACACACACACACACACACACACACAATTCGTGTGTTTAGCTCTTCATGTGTGTGTCCTATTCATTTGCTAAAATCTAAAATCTAAATCTATCGATTAGAATCATAGTTTATATATATATATATATATATATAATTTTTTTCTTTTAATTTTGATTAAATATGTCTACTTTACGGTTTTTTTGTTTTTACATTTTTTTTTGCAATTTATCGTTAAAAATTTCCAGTTTTATTTGAAAATTGCAATTTTTGAAATGAAAAAAATTGCGTTTTTCAAACGGTTTTCAGCGTTCGAATTCGTCTCGTTTCGATCGTATAAAATTATATTTATTCTCATTAATCGGTAAAGAAAAAAAAATAATAATAATAAAAAATCTAAATTTATTTATATTACTTAATATAATTTATATTTACAACATTAATACCAATCAAATTTACAATTAAACATGTTTTGCGGTAATTCGACTAAAGTGAGTCCATCGCGTCCAAAATTCATAGGTGCCAAAGTTTTCCATTCGTTCTCATCCAAATCGTATTCTTCGACATGTTTACTATTATTCTTTCCGCCTAATTATATTATAATAAAATAATAGATAATATAAAAAAAATATACGATACAATATTTTTTTTGTCACTTTGACTAACCGGCGCTTATTATTTTATTTCCGAGATTGCATAAACCTCTCAAACCCGAAGTGATAATCGACGCAGCATTCATCCAAGAATTAATTTTATAATTATACATTTCAACGCTGATAAGACTTTCGCCATAATAATTATCAGAATAACCGCCGACAGCATATATTTTCGTTTTATGCGAAATTAACTTTAACAGAACTAAAAATGTCACCAATTTTAGACAAAAAAAAATATATTTTTTTTTACTCACTCTACAGAACGCTCTGATATTATTCATTGAAGATTTCATCTCCCAACGATTGCTCTTAATGTCGTACATTTCTAGAGATTTATGAAGTGTGTTTCCATTTCTTCCTCCGGCTGCATAAATTTTTCCATCTAGTATTGCCACACCACAACCGTTTCTAGGAATAGACATTGGTGTCATTAGATTCCATTCTCTAGTAATTGGATCCCATCTGAAATTGACAATACAATGACAAATATATAAATATCATTAATTTAATAAAAAAAAATGAACCTTTCAACGCTACTAAGAGGAGTTATTCCGTGTCCTCCTACAATAAATATATAAGAATTAATTTCACATTCAAAAACTACAGCGCAAACGTTTCGCCTATTCTCAATCATAGATGGTTCCGTTTTCACATGTCCAGATTTCAAATCGATCGATAATACCTAAATATATAATAAAATGTTTTATTATTTAATTTATTATTATTATAAAATACGGTAAAAATTAAAACCTTGTTAACAGAAGTCGATTCATCCCATCCACCTAATATCATCAATGAATTGTTAATAATGACACAAGCATAATTTCTCGTATTAAAATCGAACGTTTTTAGATATGTCCATTTATTAATAGATGCATCATATAACTCGATTATTCCAGAAGTCTGAAATATATAAATATATAATACACGGCAATGTATATTTAATATTAAGTTGTAATAAAAAATTTAATACTTCTTTGGCCCAACTACCGACGGATAATAATTTACGATAGACTTTTCGTTGTTTCGTTTTGTTTGTTACGAGATTCGATCTCTTTTCGGGAAACATGTGATAATGAATCGCTTCCAAAAATAACGGCAGACAATTGATGTCAGTGTTGGCAAATTGTTCAACTTGTGACCACATTTTCTGAAAATAAAATATTATTGAATACGATATATATGTATTTAGAATTTTTAAATATATTTCTATATTAATATATTACCTCCACTGATAGCAAAGGCAGTCGAACGACGTCCAATAGCAAATGTAAATGACGTTCCGGATTCAAATTCTTGTGCTTCAACCAATTTTTTATTGTCTCTAAAACCACATCTTCGCTATCCACGTTTAAATCGTCAGAGATGAGAATATTTTTCATCGTATCCAGATCGAAGTGCAAATAATCTTCTTTGTTGTATACCTAAATATATTTTTTTAATATTAGAATAAAAATGGAATAATTAATTATACATAATAATAATTTAGAAAATAATACCGACTTGCATGAAATTACGTTTGATGTCATTATATGCGTCTTGAATTTGATCATCGGTGAATTGATTTGTCAGAATTTTAATACTATTTGATTTGTATGTCGAATCGCACATCGTGATATTTGATATGTATATATATTAAATATTTAAATTAATCGATTAAAAAAAAATATAAATATATATTTATTTATTTATTAATCGATTTCAGAATATTTTATTTTGCAGATATGTTTATTAATTCGTATAAATATTATGCGTTGTTCGATATAAATTCGTCCTTTTTATATACCATTTAATCTTTTATAAAATGATTATTTCTTTGTGGTTTATTTTAAAAATATTTTAATATATATCGTACATTAATTTATCTATATAAAACCACTTTATTTTAAATTATGGTAAAATTAAAATATTCTAAATATATATTTTTTATTATTTTTCAGAACAATAAAAATCAGTTTGTATTGAATAAATTAGTATATAGAGAATTAAAAAAATAAATGAGAATATATTTTAAAATATCGAAATCAAACGGTAAATAATTTTTATTGTTGTAAATCTAAATAATAATTATAAGTATTAAAAATGTATTAAAATTAAAAATATTTGTGTATTGGATTCGTTAAAATTTTAACGCTGCTTGATTTATATGTCGAGTCTCACATTTTTAAATATATTTTATTACAACATTTATATTAAATTAATTTGTTAATATACATTTTTTAATGTAATGTTTCTTTCCACTTATATTTTATTATTTTTATAAGATGTCAAATTCAAAGTGAAATCAGGTGTTTTAAACTTATTTTCGTCACCGCGGTGTTTCATAAATTATATTATTTATATAAACAATCATAATAATAATAACGTATATTTTTATAAAAACAAATCGTGATAATTATATTGGTTTTTATTATTGTACTTCATTTTCTTTATATTTAACCGCATTTGAAAATTTAAAATAAATTATATTACTAAATCATTCTTACTATGTGGTTTTTGTATTTTAACAAAATAACATGCTATTAAAAATAAATTAATTGATGCAAAAGAGAAAAACTTTTATTTTATATATTGCCACACGTTTATTCTCTTTAAATTGATTTTAAAAATAATTCTTAATCGTTTCAATTGAAATTCATTGAAACGACGGTTTTCTATTCATTTATATTCTATATCATAAAATGAGCTTGATTCCTTTTTTGTTTTATGAACTATTTTAATTAAATAAAATTAGCAAATACTATATATATATATATATATATATATATATATATATATAATTTTCATAGGTAAAATAAAATATTTGATACTAATACGATATAGAAAAAAATATTTTTTTTTTCGTTTCAACTGCATATACATCACTTTCGTCGTCGATCCTATACATTATACGCTTTCTTATACAGGGTGTTATATGTTAACGCTTCGCTTGCATCGTCAACAAAATGGTATGATGGTGCGCATCATAGTAAGGCCCGTTCACAGTGTACGCAAAGCCCTTTCAATTTCGTCACGAAATAATTTATACAATTTAATTTTAGTACGTCGAAACAATTTCGTTCGGCATTTACATACGTTTTACACAGACGCAATAATAACCGACGTTAGAATATTTGAGGTTTGATATTTCCAAATTTGCCATAATATATATATATATATATATATATATATATATATATATATATATATATATATATATATATATATATGTTTGCCATGCCTTATAAATGTATATAAATTATATATTAAAATAGGTCAAGGTCAAAAATTGTATTATACAATAATAAAATCCATAAGTCAATAACAAAAAATATTATTAATAATCAAACCGAAAAACCGCAAACACATGTTTAATTTAGGTCTATAAATAATAACCATTTATTATTATTATTTATTTATTTTTTAAATTTTTTTGATAAAATCAATTTTGTGTGAATGTGTAAAATTATTTCAATGTATTTTTGTGATAAGAACAAATATATAAGACACTAAATCTTGAATATCGGTATCATTTCGAACGTGCGCTTTTCTCATTAAACAAAACAAATTATTATTGAATATATTACTGAAAACAAAAAAATGTGCGATTCCATCGCTGAAAGTGCAAAAAGTCTGAAAATATTATCGAAACAATATGGCGACGTAGAAATTCAAAAAGCCTACGACGACATAAGACACAATTTTATGCATGTAAGTAATTATATTGTAATTTATTTAATATTTCGTCGATATATATATATATATATCAAAAAAAATATTATTATTATTTTACAGATATATAAGAATAGAGATTATTTAAATTTCGATCTGGAAACATTGAAGAATATTTTGAAATCCGATCGTCTGAATGTTGACGACGAAGATATAGTTTTGGAGACGATTAAGATTTGGCTCGATAATAAACAGTTAAATCCGAAACAACATTTGCATTTACTTTTAGATGTCGTCCGTTTATCTTTGCTATCTATCGAAGTATGAATATATATTATAGTATATTTTAATAAATATATACATGCATATATATATATATTTTAGAAATTGTGGTCGGAAATGAACGAGTATGCCATTTCAGACGCTAAATGTATTCCGTTATTTTTGGAAGCGATTCATTATCATCTGTTCCCGATGAAAAGATTAAATAGCACATCGGAAAGGATCAAAGAGAGAAAACCATTTAGAAAATTATTAGCCGTCGGTAGTTGGAGCATGAATGTGCGTATAAATAATATTTTAAAATATTTTTTTTTGCACGCGTTTACTTTAATTTATATTAATTATTTAGACTTGCGGAATCGTCGAAATGTACGATTCGTCTTCGAACAAATGGATTCATCTTAAAACGTTCGATATAAGAAAAAGATCATATGCGGCCGTCGTCGTCGATAATACTTTAATAATTATGGGCGGATATAATAATTCATCTTTAAATACGGTATATATATATTTTTTTGATATTACACTGTAATCATAAAGTAAGGTGAATTTTAAATCAATTTTATTCCCTTCAAAGTAATCTCCGTCCGATAAAACGCACTTTTGCCAACGCTTTTTCCAGTCCTCAAAACAGTCGGAATAGTCTTTTTCCGGTATTGCCTTCGAGACCGTTTTAGATTCGTTTTTTTTATCCTCAATCGTATCAAAACAGCGTCCCCGCATTGGCCTTTTAAGTTTGCCGAATAGCCAGAAGTCGCTTGGAGGCAAATCAGGCGAATGCGGTGGTTGCAGAACAATATGATTCGAGTTGTACAATATGTGGTGCATTATTGTAATGAAGGAATCAAGATTTGTAAAAACATTTGTAACAGACGCTTGGCAAATGTTATAGACAGTCCTACCAATCTATGAAAGAAAAAATACAATTTATCTGCCTTCCCAATGCTCGGAAATTTTAAATGACAATTACACCTTACTTTTTGATCACATTAATACGTTACGAATTTTTATTAATATTTATAATTTAATTTATATAGGTGGAATCGATCGATTTGTTGACGGGTCGTTTAACATCGTCGCCTAATATGCTAGAAAAAAGATGCAATTTTTGCGCAATCGCAATCGAAGATAATTTAAATCACATTATTTACGCATTAGGCGGTTACGGATCTGCTCCTCTGAATAGCGTTGAAAAGTATAAAATTTATATATACATATATTTTTTTAATTAATATTCATAGATGAAAAAAAATATATACATATATTATAAAATTCAGATGGGATCAAAAATTACGAAAATGGTCTTACGTAGCTTCGATGACGATTGCTAGAAATGGTTGTGGTGCAACATTTCTAGATGGAAAAATATATGTGGCCGGCGGTAGAAATGGCAGTGTATTACACAAATCTATGGAATCGTACGATATTAAAAACAATCGTTGGAATATGAAATCGTCTATGAATAAAATAAGAGCATATTGCAGAGTGAGCACGAATTAAAATGTTTAAAATTGACATAAATATTATTATTAAATATAAACCGTTTATTTTTTTTTCAGATTATTGCGACCAAAACACACATTTATGCAGTCGGCGGTTATCCAAATACGTATCACGTAAATCCATATTCTATCGTAGAAAAATACGATCCGAAAACTGATATATGGACGAATATAGCATCTATATCGTCGTCCGGTTTGAGTGGTCTGTGGTCTTTTGGAAAAAAAATAATGTCTTTTGGTATGTAAGCGTATATATATATATATTTATATACAATTTATTTAATTATCAAAAAAATATATATATAATTAATTAATTAAAGGCGGTGCAAACAATAGTAGTGTCGTAGAAGAATACGATCCAGAAGAAAACAAATGGACAATAGTGTCTTCTATTAATTTTGGTCGCGACGGAACTAACATTGTTGAAATACCGCACGATTTATATAATTGTAAATTTAACTGGTGACAATTTATAAATTATAATTAATAAATATATGAAATTGAATTATTGCCTTTCTTTATATTTTCCTTATCAAAATTGTTATAATGATATAAAGTATTCATTATCAGAAAGTAAGGTGAAATTGTCATTTAAAACTACCAGGCAGATAAATTGTAAACATTTTTTCCTAGGTTGGTAGGACTGTCTATTATATTTGCCAAAATTTTCATCACGATAATGCACCACGTCATACTGCATTGGTTCTTCGCGACTTTTTTTATTTATATCGTTCCGCAAGCATCGCATTCGCCTGATTTGGCTCCTTGCAATTTTTGGCTATTCGGCAAACTCAAAATTCCAATGCAGAGACGCCGTTTTGACACGATTGCAGAGATAAAAACCGAATCGAAGAAGGTCTTGAAGACTATACCGAAAAAAGACCATTCCGATTGTTTTGAGGGCTGGAAAAAGTGTGTTTTATTGATCGGAGATTACTTTGAAGGGTATGAAAATGATTTGGAAGAATAAATAAAAAATTCACATTTTATAAACAAATTCATCTTACTTTTTGATCACTGTTTTATATATATAATTTGCATATGTTAAATAAAATATTTGATAAAATAATCGGAAAAATAAATAAAATACCATATATATTAAATTAAAAAAAATGATTTTCATCTTTTGACAAAATAGATTATTCTCTAAACATTCATTAGAAAACTCATTTCAATCAGAAAATGTATGGTTATAATTTATTTTATTAAATTTGAAATTATAATAAATTTGAAAGTAATGGTTTAATTAGTATAAAGAAATGTAATCTGTAATCGAACAACATTTATTATCACTAAAATATTTTTTTTCTTATAACACGCAAACCACAAATATTATCACTTAATTATATATAATAGTCTACTTTAGAAATCTGGAATGAGGTTAGATATAAATTGAGAAAAAAAATATTATTTAATTTGTGAAATATATATATAAGCAAACGTTTTTAATATGAACATTGTAATTTTCATCTAAAATTTTTCTAGTAACGATCGAAAAATATATTTAAAATATTTGCAAAATGTGTGACTCTGTACTTAAATCGAACAGTATGAAAATTTTAACAAATCAATTCACCGATATTCAAATTCAAAATGCGTATGATGACATCAAATTCAACTTTACAACAGTGAGTATATCGTATAATAATTATAAATATTTTTAATCGAATTTTATAATCATATAATCGATGTATAGATATACAATAGAGAAGAATATTTTCATTTTGATCTGCAAACGTTGAAAAATATACTCATGTCCGACGAATTAAACGTAGATAGTGAAGATATTGTTTTAGATACGATAAAAAATTGGTTGAAATATAAAAACTTTAATCCTGAATACAATTTACATTTATTGCTGGACGTTGTTCGTCTGCCATTGCTGTCAACAGAAGTATAGTATAAAAATAAAATTAAAATTTATAATTTTTTTTATCTAAAAAAAAATAAAAAAATATTTCATTATAGAAATTGTGGTCACAGATCGAACAATTTGCAAATACTGATATAAAATGTCTTTCGACATTCTTGGAAGCGATTTCTTATCATCTTTTTCCGGATAAACGTTCAAATATTCCGTCGATAAAATGGAAACCGAGAAAAACGTATCGTAAATTATTGTCTGTTGGAAGTTGGGATAAAAATGTAATTTAAATTTAATATATAATAATAATTTCATGGAATATATATATATATATATATATATATATATATATATATATATATATATATATATATAAATATTTACAGACGAGAGGAGTTATCGAACTTTATGATGCTTCTCTAGATAAATGGACACATTTGAAAACTTTCGATATCAAAGCAAGAAATTATGCGGCTTCTATTATCAATAATTCTTTAATTATCATGGGCGGTTGGAATGAATCAGCTACCATTAATACGGTAAAATTTTATTTAAAATATCTTGTTTTGAAATCATGTGGTTTAAATAACAAAATACTGCTCTCATTTTTTATATGGAAAAAATATATACGAAAATCAAACTTCATTAAAAATGTACAATCAATTCAATTCATAAATAACACTGTGATTAAAAGTAAGGTGAATTTGTTTATAAAATAGAAAAATTTCTTTATTTATTTTTCCAAATCAATTTCATCCCCGTTCGACAAAACGCACTTTTGCCAACGCTTTTTCCAGTCTTCGAAACAATCGATATATAATTTTTCCGGTATAGCTTTCAAGACCTTCTTCGGTTTTTATTTCCATAATTGTGTCAAAAAGGCGTTTCCGTATTGGCCTTTTGAGTTTGCCGAATAGCCAGAAGTTGCACGAAGCCAAATCAGGCGAATACGGTGGTTGCGAAACAATATGAGTCGAGTTTTTGTAAAAATGGTACAAAGAACTAATACAGTATGATGTGGTGCATTATTGTAATGAAAAAAAAACATTTGTAACTCTGAGATAATTAAACCTTTTGACAAACAGTTATAGATAATTCTACTAATCTAGGAAAAAAATACAATTTACCTGCCTTCCTAATGCCCGGAAGTTTTAATTTACATTTTCACCTTACTTTTTGATCATAGTATTAAATATATTTTATAGGTAATATCAATCGATTTATTAACCGGACATATCACGGAATTACCATCTATGAACGACAATAGACATAGCGTATGTGCCGTAGTTTTAGAAATAGAAAATAGTTCGTTCATATTTGTAATTGGAGGTTACGGAACATCATCTCCGATTAGCACCGTAGAAAGGTAAAGAAAAATAATCGAATAAATAGTTTTTTTCTAAATTAAATAATGATATTTTTTGTAGATACGATCCTATTAATAAAATTTGGACTTTTATGGCTCCAATGTCGGTTCCAAGAGAAGGTTGCGGTGCTGCATTGTTGAATGGAAAAATTTTCGCAGCCGGCGGCAGAAATGGAAATACATTTCACAATTCAATGGAAATGTACGATGTCAAGTGTAATCAATGGAAAACAAAAACCCCGATGAATAACATTAGAGCCTATTGTAGAGTGAGTATTATAAAAATGTCTCTTTTAATTTATTTTAAATTAAACTTATATATATATATTTTTTTTTCTTGTATTTTAATCAAGATTGTAGCTTCCAAAACACATATATATGCCATTGGTGGATATTCGGTTGGTGATGGAATTAATGGAGTTACTATAGTTGAAAAATATAATCCAAAATATGATTGTTGGAAGAATGTCGCATCTATCACTAATCCGGGATTGAATGGTTTATGCATGCTGGGCAATAAAATAATTAGAGCAGGTATAAATAAACATTGATTTTTGATTGAATCATAAAAAAATTCATATTTATATACAACTGTGATCAAAAAGTAAAGTAAGATTGTCATTTAAAATACTCGGGCATTAGTAAGGCATCACGATAATGCACCATGTCATACTGTATTGGTTGTGCGCGACATTTTTTGCCAAAAAAATTGATTCATATCGTTCCGCAACCACCGTATTTGCCTGATTTGGCTCCGTGCGACTTCTGGCTATTCAGTAAACTCAAAAGGTCAATGCGGAGACGCCGTTGTGATACGATTGAGGAGATAAAAACCGAATCGGAGAAGATCTTGAAGACTAAACCGGAAAAAGACTATTCCGACTGTTTCAAAAACTGGAAAAAGCGTTGGCAAAAGTGCGTTTTATCGGACGGGAATTACTTCGAAGAAGATAAAATTGATTTAGAAGAATAAATAAAGAATTTACATTTTTGAAAACAAATTCACCTTAATTTTTGATCACAGTTTTAAAAGTATCAAATATATTTTTATTTTCCGTTTTTTTTTTAATTTAGGAGGTGGTAATAATAAAATTGTAGAAGAATATGATCCGGAAAATAACGAATGGAAATCCTTAACACCAATGAATTATGGTAGAGAAGGACCAACATTAATCGAAATTCCGCGAAAAATGTTTAACTGTAAATTTGATTGGTATTAAATTAATAAACGATTAATGAATTTGGAGTTTTATTCGTTTCATGCAAAATAATATTTGTTAAAATATTTTTATTTAGAATAAAATAAACTATCATCTAAACGATACTTGTTTTCAATTCGATACAATTATTTGGCAAAAATGATTTATTTTCGTACAACAAAAATTTGGATGAATATAACGAAAAATAGATTATTGTTTAACGAACATGGAATTTCATTCATTAATATTAATAATAATTAAAAAATTAATATGCGGTCAGATATCTAGAAACCACTATAATAAATTTTATATATTTATACATAAAAATAGATTTCAGAAAAGAAAACAATAGATTCAAAATTATATATAAATGAATGAATTCAATTTTTAATATCAGTCCGTCATTTCATTAAAGACTATTTAAATTGTATGTGCAATAATTAAAACACGTTTGTTGATATCAAAAATTTATTATACAAAAAAAAATAATATTATTAAAATGTGCGATTCAACATATAAATCAAACAGTGTTAAAATTTTAACAAATCAATTTACCGACACTCAAATAGAAGAGGCTTACGATGACATTAAACACAACTTTATGCATGTAAATATAATAAACTATATATTAGCAATATATTTAATCGATCAATTTTTGAACTGTTTAAAAAAAAACTTTATATAGGTTTATAATAAAGAGGATTATTTAATGTTTGATTTGGACACATTAAAAAATATTCTCATTTCCGACGATCTCAATGTAGATACAGAAGATGTAGTCTTAGATACTATTAAAAATTGGTTGAAATACAAAAATTTGAATCCTGAACGACATTTACATTTACTTATAGACGTTGTTCGTTTGCCATTATTATCAATAGAGGTAAATATAATTTTATATATATATATATATATATATATATATATATATATATATATATATATATATATATATATATGTATACTGAAATGTATCAAAATTAAAATAATAAAGTATATCGTTATTGTTAAATTTGTAGAAACTGTGGTCACAGATCGAACAATATGCAAATACGGATGTAAATTGTCTTCCCACATTTCTAGAAGCGATTTATTTCCATCTTTTTCCAGATAAACGATCAAATATTCCAGCCGCAAGAACAAAAGAAAGAAAAATTTATCATAAATTGCTATCAGTCGGAAGTTGGCAAATAGATGTATGTTTTATGTATTTATTTATTAATATTTTAAAAATATTATATTAACATATAACTATTACTAGACACGAGGAATTGTTGAAATATACGATGCTTTACTCGATCAGTGGACTTATATAAAAACATTCGATATAAATGTAAGAAATTTTGCAGCCGTCATTATTAATAATACATTGATTATAATGGGCGGTTATAATGAAAATACTTCCGTTAATACGGTATCTATCATATATTTGATATTACATTGTTTACATATGTAAATTTATAAATTATAATGTAATTTAAAAATCGTTCCAGGTATTTTCTATTGATTTATCGAACGGTAGATTGACGTCGGAGCCTCATATGAATGAAAAAAGACACGATTTTTGCGCTGTAGTTTTAGAAAATGATAATAATTCTTTCGTATTTGTCGTAGGCGGTTATGGAATATCATCGCCGAACAATTCAATCGAAAGGTAATAAATCATTATTTATTGTTTTTATTTCTTTTAAATAAATATATTTTATTTTACACATTTCTAGATATGATCCGATTAATAAGAGTTGGACATTATTGGCTCCTATGTCTGTTCCAAGAGACGGTTGTGGTGCTGCATTATTAAATGGAAAAATTTTCGCGAAACGGTGATACATTCTTCAATTCCATGGAAATGTACGATATCAAAAGTAATCATTGGGAAACCATGGCTCCAATGAACAATATTAGAACCTATTGCAGAGTAAATCGATTTCATAATATAAATATATATTTTATAGGCACATTCAAACATTAAATTTTTTTTCTTTACAGATTATTGCGTCCAAAACACACGTATATGCGATCGGAGGATATTCTGGAAATTATGGATCCACCGGTTTGATCAATGTTGAAAAATATGATCCCAAATTCAATTATTGGACGAACGTGGCATCAATTACTGCCCCGGGTGTAGGCGGTTTATGCATGCTTGGCAATAAAATTATTTGTGCAGGTATATATTGAACACATCTAAATGATTACTTCTATTATAAACGATAATAATATAATATATTTAGTCAGAATTTTTTTTGTACATTTCTATCATATACTTTATCTATATAGTTGTGTTATCAAAAAGTAAGGCAAATTTGTAAAATGAAAATTCTTTATTTACTCTTCTAAATCAATTTCATTCCTTTCAATATAATCCCCGTAAGATAAAATGCATTTTTTCAGTCTTTGAACTAGTCGGAATGGTCTATTTCCGGTATAGCCTTAAAAAACTTTCTTCGATTCGAATTTTATATCTTCAGTCGTGTCGAAACGACGTCCCCGCATTGGCCTCTCGAGTTTGCCGAATAGCCAGAAGTTGCACGGAGCCAAATCAGGCGAATACGGTAGTTGCGAAACGATATAAATCAATTTTTTTGGCAAAAAAGTCGCCAAGAATCAATACAGTATGACATGGTACATTATAGTGAGTTGTTAAGACACGTGTAACTCGGAGATAATTAAACCTTTTGGCAAATGTTATACAGTTTTACCAACCTAGGAAAAAAATACAATTTATCTGCCAATTTGTCCGGGAGTTTTAAATGACAATTTCACCTTACTTTTCGATCACAGTAGTACTTAAATTATACCATATATCAATAATTTGTCACAATTATCTGTTTCAATTTACTTAAATTTTGTGCTTGTTTAGTTTTTGCATCAATCGCTGTAAAAATATATTTTTTTAAATTTAGGTGGACTGAATAATAGCAAAAATGTTGAAGAATACGACCCTGAAAGGAACGAATGGAAACCTTTGATGCCCATGAATTTTGGTCGTGATGGACCTACTTTATTAGAAGTACCTCAAAATATGTACAACTGTAAATTTGATTGGTATTGAATTGAAAAAATAATTTCACCTTAGAATTAATATATATATATATATATATATATATATATATATATATATAATATATATATATATATATATATATATTTCATACTAAAACTGAATGAATAATGAAGATGTAATAAAATTAAAAAAAAATAAAAATTCTAATAAAAAAATATTAAATGATAAACGATATTGAATATATTTATTTTAGATAAAAAATAATAATGTCATTCAAATAATAAGCAAAACCGAGATAATCAATATAATATAATACGTATAACATATTTTCTTATAAAACCACAGAAAAAAGTATTATAAATTGTATATATATAAAGGATACTATTTTATTCAATCTACACATAACTGTAATACAAGTTCAATATTAAAGGAACTGTTACACAAAATATTTAATTTTTATAATAAAATTGTAATTTAAATTATAATAATTTAACGTTAAATAGAAAAAAAATATTAGTTTTGAAATGTGCGATTCAACATATAAATCAAACAGTGTTAAAATTTTAACAAATCAATTTACCGACACTCAAATAGAAGAGGCTTACGATGACGTTAAACACAACTTTATGCATGTAAGTATAATAAAATGTATATTAGCAATATATTTAATAAATCAATTTTTGAACTGTTTAAAAAAAAACTTTATATAGGTTTATAATAAAGAGGATTATTTAATGTTTGATTTGGGCACATTAAAAAATATTCTCATTTCCGACGATCTCAACGTAGATACAGAAGATGTAGTCTTAGAAACTATTAAAAATTGGTTGAAACACAAAAATTTGAATCCTGAACGACATTTACATTTACTTATAGACGTTGTTCGTTTGCCATTATTATCAATAGAGGTAAATATAATTTTATATATATATATATATATATATATATATATATATATATATATATATATATGTATACTGAAATGTATCAAAATTAAAATAATAAAGTATATCGTTATTGTTAAATTTGTAGAAACTGTGGTCACAGATCGAACAATATGCAAATACGGATGTAAATTGTTTTCCGGCATTTCTAGAAGCGATTTATTTCCATCTTTTTCCAGATAAACGATCAAATATTCCAGCCGCAAGAACAAAAGAAAGAAAAATTTATCGTAAATTGCTATCAGTCGGAAGCTGGATTAAAGAAGTATACATTTTTTTTTACAAATATTAAACAAAAAAAATCAAATATATTATATTTTATATAAAATATTTTTCAGACAAGAGGCATTGTCGAACTTTACGATATGTCTAATAACAAATGGACATATTTAAAAACTTTCGATATAAAAACGAGAAATTTCGCTGCGGTCATTGTTAAAAAATCATTAATTATAATGGGAGGTTGGACTGAATCTGCTTCCGTTAATACGGTATCATATTGATATTTTGTTTAATCAATTTTATAATACATTTAACACTGATAAAAAAGGAAGGTGAATTTGTTTAGAAAATGTAAATTCTTTATTTGTTCTTCATAAATCAATTTCATCCCCTTCAAAGTAATAATAAAAGGCGTCCCTGCATTGGCCTTTTGAATTTGCTGAATAGCCAAAAATCACGCGGAGCCAAATCAGCCAAATACGGCGGTTGCGAAACGATATGTATGACACGGTGCATTATCGTGATGAAGGAACCGAGCGTTGTAAAAACACGTGTAACTTGGAGATAATTAAACATTTTGACAAACAGACGTTTGGCAAATTTTATAGACAGTTATACCAATTTGTGAAAAAAAAATACAATTTACTCGCCTTCCTAATGTTCGCGTGTTTTAAATGACAATTTAACCTTAAGTTTTGATTACGGTAGTATATTAAAATTATTTTTAATCAAGTATGATTTCAGGTACTATCTATTGATTTATTAAATGGACGTTTAACAACAGAGCCTCCTATGATAGACAAAAGGCATAATATAACCGCCGTAGTTCTTGAAACCGAAAATAATTCATTAGTATATGTAATCGGTGGTTATGGTATATCATCTGCACTTAACACAATAGAAAAGTATATTTAAAATATATTTTTTTTTTCAACGCAATTAATTATATCGATCACTAATAAATACATTTCAGATATGATCCTATTGCAAAAGAGTGGACTCTATTGGCTCCAATGTCCGTTCCTAGAAATGGTTGTGGTGCCGCATTATTAAATACGAAAATTTTCGCAGCCGGCGGCAGAAATGGAAATACATTCTATAATTCTATGGAAATGTATGATATAAAAAATAATAGTTGGGAGACGAAAGCCCCGATGAATAACATTAGAACATATTGCAGGGTAAATAGAATATTTAAATTATATAAAATTTTAATTGCATTAAAAAAAATCACAAATTTCAATTAAGATCGTGGCTTCCGATAATTACATATTCGCTATCGGCGGATATTTTGGTAACAAAAATTTGACAAACGTCGAAAAATATGATCCTAAAACTAATTCTTGGATGAATTTGGCATCGATAACATCTTCAGGAATAACCGGTTTATATACGTTTGGCAATAAAATCATAAGCGCGGGTAAAATATTTTTTTTTGTATTTTTATATATTTGCATATACGGTATACTTATAAATAATTCAAACATTCATGTAATATTCTAATCTATTAATTTAGGAGGTGCAAACAATAGCAAAATTGTCGAAGAATACGACGCAGAAAAAGACGAATGGAAACCATTGACGCCGATGAATTTTGGTCGAGAAGGACCGACTTTGATTGAAATTCCACGAAATATATCCAACTGTAAATTCGATTGGTATTGAATTAATATATGATTAGAATAAAAATGAGCATTAATATTTTATAAATACCAATAAACGATTTTTCATATAAAATATTCTTAATTAAAATAAAATAAACTGTTTTTTTTTTAATAAAATTACAATGTAAATATAAAACCGAGATAAAGTCAATATATCAAATGATACCACAAACAATAACAAATATCGCTAGTTAGCATTTTATATAAAAAGAACAATATGTCATAAAGTGCATATTACAAAACGGATCTAAGTTAAAATAACAAGGAGAACGTTCTGCTGTAAATATTCAAAAGTAAATTTTATTTTCGCTATTCAAAATATTTCTTATATATTGAATTAATGTAATAAACTGATAAATTGTTTAGAAAAAGGCGAATATTGATTACAAAATGTGCGATTCATCCACGTATAGATCTAATAGTATAAAAATTCTGACGAGTCAATTCACCGATGTTCAAATTCAGGAAGCATATAATGATATCGAATATAACTTTATGCAAGTCGGTATTATTTTCTAAATTATTATTAGGTATAAATTATTCCATTTTTATTCTAATATTAAAAAAATATATTTAGGTATACAATAAAGAAGATTATTTGCAATTCGATCTGGAAACGATGAAAAATATTCTCATTTCTGACGATTTAAACGTGGATAGCGAAGATGTGGTTTTAGAGACAATAAAAAATTGGTTGAAGCACAAGAATTTGAATCCGGAACGTCATTTACATTTGCTATTGGACGTCGTTCGACTGCCTTTGCTATCAGTGGAGGTAATATATTAATATAGAAATATATTTAAAAATTCTAAATACATATATATCGTATTCAATAATATTTTATTTTCAGAAAATGTGGTCACAAGTTGAACAATTTGCCAATACTGACATCAATTGTCTGCCGTTATTTTTGGAAGCGATTCATTATCACATGTTTCCCGAAAAGAGATCGAATCTCCTAACAAACAGAACGAAACAACGAAAAGTCTATCGTAAATTATTATCAGTTGGTAGTTGGGCCAAAGAAGTATAAATTTTTTTATTACAACTTAATATTAAATATACATTGCCGTGTATTATATATTTATATATTTCAGACTTCTGGAATAATCGAGTTATATGATGCATCTATTAATAAATGGACACATCTAAAAACGTTCGATTTAAAAACGAGAAATTATGCTTGTGTCATTTTTAACAATTCATTGATGATATTAGGTGGATGGGATGAATCGACTTCTGTTAACAAGGTTTTAATTTTTACCGTATTTTATAATAATAATAAATTAAATAATAAAACATTTTATTATATATTTAGGTATTATCGATCGATTTAAAATCTGGACACGTGAAAACGGAACCATCTATGATCGAGAAAAGGCATAATGTCTGTGCTACAGTTTTCGAAGGTGAAACGAATTCTTATATATTTATTGTTGGGGGACACGCAGCTCAACCACTCAATAGTGTTGAAAGGTTTCATATTTACTATAATCTAAGTGTATCACTTTGTTTAAAAAGTGTGGTGAATTTGTTTATAAAATGTAAATTTTTTATTTATTTTTTCAAATTTCAATTCATCCCCTTTAAAGTAATCTCCATCCGATTAAACGCACTTTTTTTCGAAACAGTCGGGATTGTTTTTTTCTTGTATAATAAACAGCCTTTAAGACTTTCTTCGATTCGGATTTTATTTCGTCCATCGTGTCAAAACGGCGTCTCCGCCTTGGGCTTTTGAGTTTGATGAATATTCAAAAGTCGCACTGAGCCAAATCAGGCAAACGCGGTGGTTGCGGAACGATATGAGTCGAGTTTTTGGCAAAAAAGTCGCGAAGAATCAATGTAGTGGGCATGGTGTATGGTGAATTATGCATTTTGGTTGTTTACAAAAACACGTGTAACTCGGAAATAATTAAACCTTTTGACAAACAGACTCTTGTCAAATGTTATAGGCAACCTAAGAAAAAATATTTACAATTTATGTGTCTTCCTAATATCCGGGAATTTTAAATGACAATTTCACATCACTTTTGAATCACAGTTGTATGTGTTTGGATATTTTTAAAATATTTTTATTTCCAGATGGGATCCGATTACCAGAGAATGGAATCTAATGTCTCCAATGTCTGTTCCGAGAAACGGTTGTGGAGTAGCAGTATTCGATGGAAAAATTATCGCAGCCGGTGGAAGAAATGGCAACACCCTACATAATTCATCGGAAATTTATGATATCAAAAGTAATCGTTGGGAAACAAAAGCTTCAATGAATAATATTCGTGCATATTGTAGAGTGAGCATAAATTTTGAGATATTTTTTTTTCAATATATTAAAAAATATATTATTTAGAACATTATTTCTATTATATTCGCAGTTGGTTTCAATGAAATCGTATATTTACGCCATCAGCGGATATCCAAATGGTTACAATGTAAACGGACTTACTAACGTTGAAAGATATGAACCGAAATCTAATACATGGTTAAATATGGCATCGGTTATTACTTCGGGTTTGAGAGGTTTATGCACACTCGGAAATAAAATAATAAGCGCCGGTCGGTAAATTAATATATATTTTAGATCGTATAAATAAATTATTATTTAATAAGTTTTTATTATTAGGCGGAATGAATAATAGTAAAAATGTTGAAGAATACGATCCGGAGAAAAACGAATGGAAATCATTGGCATCGATGAACTTCGGCCGCGACGGTTTAACTTTACTCGAAATACCGAGAAACATGTTTAACTGTAAATTCGATTGGTATTAATATAACGAAATAAACGTTGCTAATTAATCTAATAAAATATTTAAATACTCAGGATGTATTGTGAAATTTAAATATTTAACAAAATAAAATATATTTTTTTTCACAATTTTTCGGTTCATCTTTATCATTATTTATTGTTAATTTGACGACTCTAGGTTGTATATATATGTAAATCAAACATAAAAAATATCACTAAAAACGTTAACATATAACCGAGATAAATAAATAAAAAATTCAATAGACCACAAACAATTTAAAAAAAAATACTAATCAACATTTTGTATAAAAGGAGCGATTTATCATCACAAATATATAATACAGCCGATCTAGTCAATACAACAAAGTAGTCGTTCTGAAATATATAAAAGTAAATTCTACTTTCTTGATCTGATTATATTTAATTGTAATATAATTGTCTATCAGTTTGTTAAGAAAAAGGAGAATATTTATTACAAAATGTGCGATTCATCCACGTATAGATCTAATAGTATAAAAATTCTGACGAGTCAATTCACCGATATCCAAATTCAGGAAGCATATAATGATATCAAATATAACTTTATGCAAGTCGGTATTACTTTCTAAATTATTATTAGGTATAAATTATTCCATTTTTATTCTAATATTAAAAAAATATATTTAGGTATACAACAAAGAAGATTATTTGCACTTCGATCTGGATACGATGAAAAATATTCTTATTTCTGACGATTTAAACGTGGATAGCGAAGATGTGGTTTTAGAGACAATAAAAAATTGGTTGAATCACAAGAATTTGAATCCGGAACGTCATTTACATTTGCTATTGGACGTCGTTCGACTGCCTTTGCTATCAGTGGAGGTAATATATTAATATAGAAATATATTTAAAAATTCTAAATACATATATATCGTATTCAATAATATTTTATTTTCAGAAAATGTGGTCACAAGTTGAACAATTTGCCAACACTGACATCAATTGTCTGCCGTTATTTTTGGAAGCGATTCATTATCACATGTTTCCCGAAAAGAGATCGAATCTCGTAACAAACAGAACGAAACAACGAAAAGTCTATCGTAAATTATTATCCGTCGGTAGTAGGGTCAAAGAGGTATTAAATTTTTTATTACAACTTAATATTAAATATACATTGCCGTGTATTATATATTTGTATATTTCAGACTTCCGGAATAATCGAGTTATATGATGCGTCCATTAATAAATGGACATATCTAAAAACGTTCGATTTAAAAACGAGGAATTATGCTTGTGTTATTATTAACAATTCACTGATGATATTAGGTGGATGGGATGAATCGGCTTCTGTTAACAAGGTTTTAGTTTTCACCGTACTTTATAATAAAAATAAATTAAATTATAAAACATTTTATTATATATTTAGGTATTATCGATCGATTTGAAATCTGGACATGTGAAAACGGAACCATCTATGATCCAAAAAAGACATAATCATGGTGCTGTTGTTTTTGTAAGTGAAACGAATTCCTATATTTTTGTAATAGGTGGATATGATACATCTCCATTGAGTACTGTTGAGAGGTATTAAATTAAAAAAAAAATAATGTAAATGTTAATTAATATTTTAATTTTTTGCTAATTTAATAAATTTACATTAGATGGGATCCAATTACCGGAGAATGGAATTCGATGGCACCGATGTCATTTCCAAGACATAGTTGTGGTGTGACAATTTATGGCGGAAAAATATACGTTGCTGGCGGAAAAAATGGAAATAAATATCATTCAACTCTAGAAATGTACGATATTAAGAGTAATCGTTGGGAAACGAAAACGTCAATGAATAGTATTAGAGCATTTTGTAGTGTAAGTGCAATTTTTCTGTTTTCATCGGATATGTAGCCGTTTGTTATATTTATTATTATTATATTTAAAGTTGGTTTCATTGCAAACGCATATATATGCTGTAAGCGGATATCCTGTTGATCTTAACACCAATGGTCTTATTAATGTAGAAAAATATGATCCAAAATCTGACACTTGGATGAACGTCGCATCGATTACAAATCCAGGACTTAAAGGTTTATGCGCAATTGGAAATAAAATAATAAGCGCTGGTAAAAATACATATATATATATATATACATATATATACATAATTTACAAAATTTTAATATTTATAATATACACCAAAACCTCGATATGCGTCGTTAATTGCGACAGGAAGACGATGACGCAAATCGAAACAAACTCTAAAATCACAAACATCATTCACAAGGATCACTATTTACAAATATAAAACATTCATTTTTATATGAATTATATAAATATGAAATTTGAAATTAAACAATGAAAAATTTTGTAACGGCAAATCAAAATTTTAATGACACAATTCTTATGTAACGAAAATTAATTAACGACGCAAATCGAGGTTTTAGAATATATATATATATATATATATATATATATATATATATATATATATATATATATATATATAATACTGTGATCAAAAAGTAAGGTTAATTTGTTTTTATAAAATGTAAATTTTTTATTTATTCTTCCAAATCAATTTCATCCCCTTCAAAGTAATCCCCGTCCGATAAAACGCACTTTTACCAAAGCTTTTTCCAGTTCTCGAAAGAGTCGGAATAGTCTTTTTCCGGTATAGCCTTCAAGACCTTCATCGATTAGGTTTTTATTTCCTCAGTCGTTTTAAAACGGCGTCCCCGCATTGGCCTTTTGAGTTTGCTGAATAACCAGAAGTCGCACGGAGCCAAATCAGGCGAATGCAGTGGTTGCGGAACGATATGAGTCGAAAGTTATAAAAACACGTGTAACTCGGAGATAATTAAACCTTTTGACAAACAGACGCTTGGCAAATGTTATAAACAGTCCTACCTACCTAGGAATAAAATTTGCAATTTACCTGCCCGAGTGTTTTAAATGACAATTTCACCTTACTTTTTGATCACATAAGTATATATTTTAAGGTGGTGCAAACGGTGGAAAAATCGTTGACGAATACGATTCCGAGAAAAATGCATGGAAAAGCTTGGCACCGTTGAATTTTGGTCGTGACTGTCTAATTTTGGTTGAAATTCCTCGACATTTGCACAATTGTAAATTCGACTGGTATTAAATTTATAGTTAAAAACGTGAATTTTTTGAATAATTTTAATCTCTTAATAATAAAAAAAAATATTTCATATGTAAATTAGTGGAAAATAAAGACGATTGATATTTTGACAACTTTTCAATTTATTTTTTATTTTTTTTTACTTATAGTTCACAGCAGTGGATTTGATCTTACATGTAAATTTTTAATCATTCATTTATTACTTTTTTTTTTACAATAATTCACTTTGATAATTCGGTTTTTACAAATCAACTTACGATTTTCTTTTATATATTCCATTTTCGATTCATGTATAATAATTTTATTCACAATAATAAATCAACATGTATACAATAATAATATAATCGTTATAATCACAACGATATTAATATAATAATAACAACAATAAAATTATTCATCATATTCCAAATAAAATAATTAAAAAATAAATAAAAATAAATAAACATTGATAAATAGCTTATTTTCATAGTTAATTCGAAATACAAAAACTTTATCGTTTTTTTTTTGCATTATTATATATCGTATAAGTTTCATAGAAAAAGACTATTTAGTTTGTGATTTTTCACGATTTTTCATTCAATATTTTCCAACGCTCACAATTTATTTACACGACAAAACTGTAAACAAACGTATTTTTAATAGGAAATGTATTTTTGTAACGTTAAATAAAATAAAATGTATATTAAAAATGTATAATATATAATTTTGGCTCATTTTTTTTTGTTATTAAATATTATATTTATCATATTAATAATCGTATTATTAACCATATATAATACATATATGTTGTTTGCATCGTTTAATCATTTTAATATATATATATATATATATATATATATATATATATATATATATATATATACATATACAAATTTTATATCACTTGAAAATGATACATTTTCCATTATTTAATATTATTTATTTAGTTGTATATGTTTTTATAATATTTTTTTATACATTTAAAAACTTAATTACATTTGTACAATATTGTATACAATATTTATATATTATACAGCACCTAACTTTTTTTTAAGTTTATAATTTTTTTTTGTCGTAACTATTATATAATATACATTTATGTAATATGTATTTTTCAAATTCATTTTATATACAATATTCGTGTTTATATTATGTTAATTTATGTTTACGGATTGATTTATTCACAACCATATATAATAATAATAATAATGATAAAAAACCAAATAAATGTAGTAGATTTGTTTTTTTTTTTTACAATGTTTAACCCGTTCGCGCCGGCGTGTACCACCGGTGGCCCACGCCAGATTTTCATCGGGCCGCCCACACAATTAAACAATCTCATCGTAAAAACAAAATATTGCAGGATATATATTTTAAAAGTTATGCACGAAAATCGGCTCGGCGCGAACGTGTTAATTCAATAGTTATATTTTTGAAAGGAAAATACGTGCAAAAATCAATATGGTAATTCACGACGAAAAATGGTTGAGTATCCATGATTAAAAAAAAAAATACGTTTATAAATTTGAACGAACGTATGAAATATAATGAAATTCTCTGTCTGTTCGGTTGAATGTTTTAATTTCATTTTAATTTTATAATAAAATTTTAAATAAATGCTGCCGGTTTTAAATTATTTCGAGCAATTTGTGGGCGGATGCGTTTTTCGTCGGGTTCCTACTTTTTTTTTAAACTTGAAATATATATATATATATATATATATATATATATATATATATATATATATATTTTCAAAAGAAAGGTCCAGATGGGCGGATGCCCTCTAAACTTAATTAACCATAGGAGATAGATTCAATTTTGTTGCGAACCACTCTTGCGAAAGGTATCTTTTATTGTGATGAAGGTCCGTCAATGATAGGTTTCGGGACCCTTGAGGTCGGGTTACGGCCCTTAAACAGGAAGCCCAATGGACAAATGTTCGAGCCCCACGGGCGTAATATCGGTTAGACATCCACCACTATTTGGACCCATGTATGGTGCCCAAATTTACCGAATCGGTTTTTGAATATGAGGAGCCCTTCACAAATAATTGAAGTCTTCTATTTTGGTTCTCTCGTTTTCGTGGCCGATAAAGAACTGATTTTATTATTATTATTATTATTATTATTATTTCAAAAATAAAAAAAAATATTAAAAATTATATATTTAATAGTTAATCAACGTGGTAAGATTTATATATATATATA